>CAIGRF010356493.1:0-10318 GCA_903798235.1 Fraxinus ornus | reverse complement strand
TGTACAGTTGCACACGTATCATACCACCAAACGAGTACATTTTCCTTGATAGCATTAATTTTGCTTACGGTGGCCACAATGTTTTCTTCGTTGATGGAGTTCACTTTTCCTTCAGAGTTATTTCTTTTCTGGTGTCGACATTCTTTTGCATAATGTTCAGGTTTTCCACACACGAAAAAACCACCTTTGGTCTTATTCTTGAACTTATTAAAGTTCTTTGAAGTCTTTCTTTTGTTGGATTTATTAGAATGCGCGGTTTTCTCCACGACATTGGCTTTTGAAGTGCTTTAATAAGAATTATCATTATTATCTCTTGCTTTCGATTCTTCATCAATTCGAAGATGTTTCTGCAATTGTTCTAAAGAAAAGTATTTGAAATTATGCATGCTTTTCTTCTGATACCATTTCCAAGTTCCAAGAGGTTTTGCAATAATTACTCCCACTTGGAAAGTTTCCGAAATATCAATTTTGATCGTCTTCAACTTATTAACAAACACTTGTAATTCATGAATTTGGGGAAGAAGAGGAGTATTCTCAAGAAATTTAAAATCGAAAAACCACTAAATAAGGAATTTCTTCGTACCTTATCTTCGGCTTTGTACTTACTTTCCAAAGCATTCCAAATTTCTTTTGCCGATATAGTATTGGTGTAGAGATCAAATAACCGGTCGGATAACGCATTCGGAATGTGACCGCGACATATGAATTCATCTTCTTGGTGCTTTTGTCTTTCGGCCCTCACCGCATCAATTTCTCCATTTGTTGGTTCTGGTAGTGGAGCCTATTCAGAATCAAGTATGTAAAAAATCTTCAACGTTGTTAGTATGAACTTCAACTTAACTTTCCATCTCGTGAAGTTCGTGCCATCGAAACGATCCAACCGAACAATGTCTTAATTCATCAATTTGATTGTCGTAATCGTGCTTTTGTTCTCCATCGCAGAAATATAGTTTGAGATTGTTGTGAAATATATAATGTGCACAAAGAGGATTGGATATGAAAGCAAAGAACAAAAAACCAAAAAGAAAACAAAAGGAAGATCAATGAGAGGATGAAAAGAAGGCTTGAACATGATATCACTGTTCTCAAACTATATTTGTCCCCTTTTGGATTGAAAAAATACTTGAAGGGATTAAGGCAAACGGTTTGCATAATTAAATAAGCCTTGTAATGGATTTACATTCGAACATTAAATGAAATTCTCCAAAACTTGAAGAATACAATGAAGAAGAATATGAAATGATATTTTTTATACTTTTTGGAATGAATAATTGATCTCAAATGTGGCAAATAGGTTTCTATATGTTTTCAACATGTTTTTAATGTTCACAAATCACATATATATAGCCACGAACATTATTATACGAAGTGGTGCCAAAAACCCTTCAAAAACCACCAAAATTCAAAAGTCAATGGCAATAACGACTAGAATTTTGCTCTATGCGGTTGCATATGCCAAACCTATGCGACTGCATAGTTATTTCAAAGAAGAGACCTCCAGTCCCAGTAAGTATCTATGCGATCGCATGATATATTATACTATGTGATCGCATAGTTCAATATTTTGGCTTCAAATCCCATTTTTCATTCCACGTCTATTTTTATCAATTTTGAACATATTTCTAACACCTAGCTTTACCACCCGTCAGTCATACACCTCGTCAACCTCCTTCACCACCATTCATCTCTAATCCCCCATCTCGGAAGATCCACAATAATTCGTAACCCATTTTCTCTACCACTTTCACTGTTGCATCTGAGAGAAAGAGCAATGGTTTTAGCATTTTGGGGGTTAAGCAATTTGCCTTTTTGTCTTGCTCTATTTCGTAGTTGCCTTTGTTGTCAGCTTCTTCTTGGAGGGGCGGTGGGGTCGGTGAATTTAGAGAAGAAGATGAAGCTTGGGAGTAGGTGGGTTGGGGTGTGCTGAGGGGTCGGGTGCAGATTTTAATTTTATTTTTTGTTTTTTTATTTAACTATTATAATTGTAATTTCTATTTTTTAATAATTTATTTTGGTTCGTTTGTAATTTTTTAAAACATTTGAGATTATACTTGCAATTAATTTTTTATTCTTTTTATTTTTTTTAAATGAGAGGATATGTTTGTCATTTCATAATTTTTTATTGAGAAAATGGACGGTTTGAGATATTACGCGACGTTTTATGCTATTTTCAATAGGTATGGTGATTTTCGGTAACATTCACAAACTTTTGTATTTACATGCTTGTTTTAATTTTTCTCTTTTTGTGTTTGATTATACAATACTTAGAATGTGTTTGGGCCGCTTCATTAAAATTTTAATATATTTTTTTTCTTCTTTTCAACAACATATTTTTCAATAAACTAATATTACACATAAATTCAAAATCTTTCTTTATTTTTAACTACACATTTTTCAAAAAAATCACTATCTCAAAATATATTTATCCGATTTTGCCCTTGTTCGATGGCCGTTATTTGGGAAAAATGATATTGTGAATAGTGATTTTTTAGAGAATGTGTGGTTAAAAAGTAAGGAAATATTTTTTTATTTACGTGCAAAATACTTTATTATGTGAATATGTGGTTGAAAATGAGTATAAGAATTAAATAATTTTATTTTAAAGGGATACAAACATATACGTAATTTGATTTTAATGGAGCCTAAACAAAGACTTAATCTTTATATAGTTTAAATTTGTTGGATTTAATTTCACATAATAATATGAAAAAGAAGATCAATGAACTTTTGAATTGTTCTAAACTCTTTGCATTAAATTTATAATATTATTTGTGGGTCGATTTTTAATTTTGATTTTTCTTATCTATATAGTGAAAAATGATATAAGTAGCATCCAAAAGTTGAAGTTGAAACTTTTATCCGAAGGAAAAAAAAAAAAAAAATGAAATTTTTTTCACTACATTTTTCAGGTGCCATTTTATATTAAATAATAATTTTGCTACTTGCTAAGCTTTCGTTTGGATACAATTTTATAAATTCAATCAAAATCAAAGTAAATAACTACCTTCATTTTATTTATTTATTGTTTCTTAGCTAATCTTTAGATTCATGTTTGACCGCTCGTACTCTTAGTTACATCGATTTCACACTCAATTTCACGTCGCCATCAGGATAAACAAGGTTGGTATGTATTTCACTTGTCATTATGTCACTAAATTTATTATTATTATTATTATTATTATTATTATTTTCATTTATATGCTAAAATTTGGGCCATACGAACCAAGCCATGTGGAGTCCATGAAGGAAAAACTGTAGTCCATTTCAGAAAAATGGTTCGGTCATTTCCTTATTTGGCGTATTCACATTTATTGGGTATGGCTTATTATTGTTATGTTGATTTCTTAAATTTAAGAGTATGTTTGGTAGAGCTCAAAAGTCGATTAAAATTGAAAATATTTTCGTTATTGAGTCACACTCGTCTAATAAAAATTAACAATAATGACTAATTTTTCAATTTTAATCTCTACCAAACTATCAAAAGTAAAAACCTTCAATTAATTCCTCAAAAACTGTTTTTTCAAAAGTAAAATTCTTCCATACTCCCTCGAAATGTGTTTTTTCACCCTTAGCCCCCTGTTTGAGCCATATTAAAATTTTCATTCTCGTTCTTCTATTTATTTCTAATCACACATTCTTCAATAAAATAATATTTTTCATCACATCAATAACTTTTTTTTTCGACTATACATTTTCTATCAATCTACTATTTCAAAATAATGTGACTCAAACACATTCTTACGCAGCTTACATTTTAATCGAGTTTTTTTTCGTAAAAAAGTTCAGCATAGTATGCACTTACCTCGGGTCCCCCAATAAATGTATCCCAAAAGTGGGGCCAGACAGGGTTAACATTTGACAAGATGGAAATTCACGGGAAGCTAATTAAGTCATTTTTTATTTTTATTTTTTGGCCTGAATGCTTATGTTGGCGGTATTCGATAGGCATTTTTTTTATTGCCTAACCGTTAATGAAAAATTGACAAGTGTGTATCTATATAAAGTTTGGAAAAAAAAATTATGTACGTGTAGCTTGATTCATCTTTAATTTGAGCTCTTAATAATAAGGATTTAGAGTTCGAGTCCCTCAAAAATGAGGTTAAATGAAAAGAATAGGAGCGACAGGAAAAATAATTAATAAATCAAGATACAAAAATCGAGTAGCTATTACTTATAGGGCTAATTCGGTAAATTGTATTAGAGTATTTACAAGAGACTCTTTAATTATAAAATACTTTTTATTTTAGACAGTCGTTATTTAAAAATGAGTTTTAAGAGACTCTCTATTTTAATTATTTGAAATAGAGAGTACGTTTAATTCGTTAAATTTAGAGAGTCACATTCACTCTCTATTTTTAATGTACAGTAATTGGTAATATTATTTGGAATGTAACTAAAATATAATAAATTATAGTCAAGGATGCTTTTTATTCATTCACCGCTTTATTCACTTAGCCCCTGTTTGATACACATTAAAATTTTCATTTTCATTCTTCTACTAATTTTCAACCACACATTCTTCAATAAAATAATATTTTCCATCACATCAATAACTTTTCCTTCTTTTTCAACCACACATTCTCCATGAATCTACTATTCCGGAATACATTATTCCAAAATTAATTTTCATTTTTATTATTCTACTTATATCCAACCACACATTTTTCAATAAAATAATATTTTCCATCACATCAATAACTTTTCCTTCTTTTTCAACCACACATTCTCCATCAATCAACTATTTCAGAATACATTATTTGAAAATAACATGGCTCAAACACACCTTTATTATCTTTCCATTCAATAATCACTTTCTAAATGTGCATTTTATGATGGAAAAAGCCATTCATCCAAACCGAAAAGTAAGAAACTGGGTGATGTGTAGGGAAATGATTTGATATTGTATTTTTTAATGTCCAATCAGATACCGACACGTGTCCCCCTAAATTTAAATTTGGATTTGAGCCTATTTCAGTAGCATTTCTCTTTTATGATCGAAGCTAGTTTGAATTTCATATCCTAGAAGTTAGAACTATATTATTCACAAGTATTAAATAATTTATTCTTTGGTTTCTCGAAAAACACGTTGCAATTGATGCCAAGCTGCCATTATCTTCTACAACAATGAGGTCCCCTCTTTTCCCTTAATTTTAGAATCAAACAAAAACCAGAAAACAGATAACGAGTCCCCACGGACCCTACACGCATACGACCTAATTAAAGCCAACGGCCCTTCGCTCTCATCCCAATTCACCCCCGTCTCTCTTCATTGTCATTTTCAGATTTTCTACACCAGATCTCCTTCTCTTCTATTGATCACTCTCTCTTGTTCATGGTTGTTGAGTTTCAAATCATTCATTACAGACACAACATTGTTCTTTGCATAATGTGAATTGAAATGAAACGAAAATCCATTTGTATTGAGAGGGAAAGAGAGATATAAGGAGGGAGAGATTTCAAGAATCTTAGTCATGGAAATTGCAAGATTTAGGGAATTGATGCTCCTCTGGTGTAGAATTAGAAGCAACCGTTTAGCTCTCGTGGGTGGGAATCACACCGCAGCCAGATTTTGCACTCGCTAAAAACCCTTTCTTTTCACGTTTTGTGGCTTGTTCTCTCTTTCAAAACTGAAAATTTCAAATTTTCCCATCTTGCACTGCCCCAGCTTTGTGACTGAGCTCTATTTGTTATTGATAAAAAGACCTACATTTTAGTTTTCTACATCTTGAGCGAGCAAAATATGGACGGAATGACTCGTGAGTATCGAGCTAAAAATCGAATCAAGATGAACAATGAGGTGAATGGATTTGGTATCGGATTTAATTCTGATACCCTTTTGATTATTAAGCTCCCGGATTTGCGGGTTATGCGTATTATATCAAGATCATTGTTATTGGCAATGGTTCTTGTTGCTTTGCTTTCCCTTGGCTGTATAAGAAGGGATTCTACGAATGGATTTTGTGAGTTCGATGCTGATTCGGACATCAATTGTTTCAAGATTTTGCCTATTCTTTTCCGTGATTTGATTGACGAAGGCCTTATCAAGAAAGGCAACAGAGGGCTCATTTTCGGCGCCTGCATTGGTGATAATGAAGATGATTTTGCATTCATGAATGGAAATGGTATTGATTTGGCCATTGAATCTGATCAAAACCAGAAGAAATTGAGCCAAGATGATGTGTTTGATTTTGTTTTGGCCTTGAATTTCCATGACATTAAGCTGATTGATGATGTTCTCAAGAATGGTGGCATCGTGATTGCGCCACTGGACAACAATTCCCCTAAAGTTCTTCAAGAACAAATGAATTATAGGATGGTGTATCTCCGACGATTTGAGAATGAGAATATTTTGTACGAACGTAATCCTAACATGGAGAACACTTTGGTGGCATTGAGGAAAACCGGGGCATCAAATGGCTTGATGAATTCCCCGACAAAGGACTTATCGTGTGGGACTGCATCAGAAGTCAAGAAATTGGCATTGGAGGGCTTAGAGGACGTGTATCTAGAGCCACCAAGACGAGCATTGGCAAAATTAAGTTTTGGATCAAGGAAAATGAAATTTCTGCCTGATTTGATGAGGGACGCTCTCGACAATTATCCTCGAAGGATTTTCATCTCAGACGATACAAGTTCCATCGACTGGTTTTACAAAAACTATCCAATGAGAGATCAACAATTTGAGATATACAACATGGAGATTGAGAATCAGGATGAATCAATGAGTGGAACTGTGCCTCAAGAAATGGGGATATCAGAATGGCTAACGCAAAATATGGAGCGCGATGACTATGTTGTGATGAAGGCAGAAGCACAAGTAGTGGAGGAAATGATGAAAGACAAGACCATATGTCTAGTTGATGAGTTGTTTTTAGAGTGTAAGAATCAATGGCAAGATGAAGATGGTGAAGAAAAGAATGGCAGCAAGAGGGCATATTGGCAATGTTTAACATTGTACGGAAAACTGAGAGATGAGGGTATTGCTGTGCACCAATGGTGGAGTTGATTTTGTGAGCAAGGCATAGTGATCTTCTCAAATTGTTTGTCATCTATGAGTAGTGAACTTTGGAAACTTGCTTTATTGGGTTGGTCTTGTTGTGGGACGAGCTTTCGACATGGTTGTTTAGTATGTTGTATTGTTTGTTATCGTGTGTAGCGTTGTTCAACTTTAATTGTTTGTCATGTATGAGTTGTGAAATTTGGCAAATGGCTTTGTGGATTGGTATTTTGTGTAATGAGCTTCTGTCATGTTTAGTATGTTGGAATAAAAGAAGTTACATCTTATTTGATGTCCTTTGTAGTATTGTTTAGCAATTACTAAATTTGTCGGCAGTTTAATTCCTTTGTCTTAACTATTTTAGGGGATAACTTCAATTATTGGCCTTATACAAGTATAATTTTGGCAACTTGCATTGTTGGTTGACGAGTTTTTTAGTACACTGAAGTGACTGAACTAAACATGGATGAACAAAATAAAAAATTAGAAGTTAAAACTACTTATTGTATAGTTCCGTATCCATCGTGATTTGATTCCTTTATCAAATCTTCTTAGTTATTTAGAAGAAAATTACAATTATTTGTCATTGTATGAGTATTGAACTTTGGCATTTCGCTTTGTTGGTTGGTCTCGTTGCATGATTGATTTTTGGCATGTTTAATATGTTAAATTAAATTATTATTTAGGGATAATTGCAGCAGCAGTATCTAACCTTTCATGTAGTAGCAGATTTTGTCCAAACATTTCATTTGTGTACCTCATGGTAATTTTACATTTTTTTTATAATAAAATAACAAAAATCAAATAATTAAAATTAAAAACTCATTTCCACCTTCGTCTTCTTCTTCATCCATCCCACACATACCCACCACACCCCAGTGTGGGTGAGAGTATTTTTTTTTTTTTGGTTGTTCAGGCCGGCCCAACACGTAAAGGCCATTATTCAACTTATGAGATGGAAAACGTGAACCCATATGGCCCAATACTTCTTGGGCTCGGAGTACCGAAGCTTGTTGTCATTGCCGTCGTGGTCACGTTGGTTTTCGAGCCCAAAAAGTGATGATTTTGGGGTGGGGTGGAGTGAATCAAGTTGGTTTTTAATTTTAATGATTTGATTTTAGTTATTGTATCATTAAAAAATGTGAAGTTACCATTTTAACATTTTAAAATTAGTCAAAATTATTGTCAAAGTCAATTATTTGGTCAACTAACGGTAAAACTAACAGAAACCATTCATTTGGACTTCAACTACGACATTTTGAAATGTTTGGTATCGTGGGTGACACAAATGAAATATTTGGTATCGTGGGTAGCACAAATAAAATATTTGGGTAAAATAATAAAATATTTGATACCGCTGCTGCAATTATCCCGATTATTTAATGGGATTAAAGAATAAAAGAAGTAAAAAAAACTTGTCTAAAAATTTGTACCATATATACAAAACATGTTTTTCACATCCCTATTCCAGTTTCTTTTGCCAGTCGAGATTTATGTGGTCTTTGTTCAAGGATATGTACTCCTGTCTGTTACACGTGATCTCTTGTAGAAGTGCAATAATTCCAACAATACTCAACTAACATTTCCATAGGATTCTTTTGTAAATTGATTTTTATTTCAAGAATATATGGGTTTGATAATTAAAAGAGAATTGTGATGGACAGACAAACAAAGATTATATTTTACCGTGTCTTACAATAGGTGTATAACGTCCTAAGAAAATAGAAAATCAATAACCAAGGATCATCACCAATGCTCCATTGAGGAGAATTTGCATGTTTGGTATTATTAATAGATAAGATTAGGTAAGAAGAGAACACGAGTTGTGTGAGTTCCTAATTCGGCCTTAAAATCACCTAATAGGTGAATAACACAGAATTAAAATTAACAATTAATAAGCAACAAGTCATTTTTAATTGTTTTTAAATGGTTAGTCAGTCAATTCATTTTTCATATGGTTTGAATGCTACAGTTATAAAGAAAGCAGTAAATAACACAAAATATGATGATGGAGAAAACTTGTAACTAGGTAAAAACTCCGGGCACAAGCTAGTAACAATCACTATAATCGAATCAACTCACAGTATTGTCAGACTCGACTAACTCTAGTACTTTCTGACATCTTGATTGTAATCACCAAAGTCCTTATAGATTGCGTGCTTTTACAACAACTCCCGACCTTCTGAATTCGTCTATTTCTTGTGGATTAATGAGAACCCCTGATTCTCCAACAACTAGAAACTTTGGTCACCTTCCTTAATCTTCAGAACACTGACAGATATTGTGGAAGCAAGTGGTTTGGTGTTTGGTTTATGTGAGGATGATGTTTTTCAAAATAATGATCAAACCAAAATGATGGTTGAACTCTAGGAATGATGTAGAATGATATGGAAGATCCAAAACCTTGCTTCTCTCAATGTTCAATCTGTATTTTTCTTGTGGTGGCATTCATATATATAGTGAGAGGTTTTGGGTAGTATGAGTAGGATAAAAATGATACGGCATGAATGAGAATTCAAGCAAGTAGAAGGGAAAACGAGAAGAAGTAGCAGAAGAGAAAGAAGAAACCGCAAGGAAGAAAGAGAAACGTAGGGAAAAGGGAGAAAATGTTCAATCATTCATTAACTAAATTACAATGTAAAAACCATATAAATAGTGAAAACCTAGCTAATTGACGGGTTTGGGCCAACCCACTACTACAAGCTCAATATCAATAAAAATAGAAAACATAAATGATAAGGTCCAATAACAATAAAAATAAATCTCGATGGATCCAATGATATCCGCATCAACTCTCCCGAGATGGAAGAAAACTCGACCACGTCGAGTGGATAGGTAGAAAAAGGCTTCAATCAATTGCCCAACCATAAACTTAGGGGTTGGACAGCTTTCTCCGACGTCGATAAAAGCATGTCAGCGGTGGTCAGAATTTGGTGTCCCCACCAATTTCCCCTGGATGCATGGAAGGAGAACTGAGCAAAGAAAGATATGCTGACTTTGATAGAGCTCCTATAAGTCTGGGTCAAGCTCATGTAGTATCTCCCTAGTCCATGAGCAATCAGACTCAAGCCGATCAACCCAACGAAAAAGAAAGCGAGGAACATCCTCATCTTTAGTTAACACAATATGTTCGTCTAAAATAGTATCAAATTTATCTTTGTGTGCTGGGAAATGAAATAGTGGGTTAGAAGTAGCAAGAGATTCCTGATCAAGGCTCACAGATGAAGGTAGGAAATGATCATTGGAAGGATTGAAATAGCCTTTATAAATAACTAAATCCTCGACATTGAAGGTATAGTGATAGCCAAGATGTGGTGAAAG
>CAIGRF010356412.1:12498-23908 GCA_903798235.1 Fraxinus ornus | reverse complement strand
GATTTTTGAAAGTTGCCATTTTTGCAAATGGCTAAAGGAAAGTGGACATTTCTTACAATTTCCACAAAATAAAATAATAACAATAATACTTATCAATTCACACGTAACTATCCATAAAATTCACAATTCAATAATTTAACTAAATTACAATTTAAGGCAAAAATTTTCGGCCTAAATAACTTGGGCATCGCTTATCCAAATTAACTTTTTCTTAAGCCTAATTTACATGATTAAAAATGAGCTATCCAACAAGACCCGTATTGATATACTTTTAGTCGTTTTAACAATATCTAAGAATTTAGCCCAAAATCGAAGTTAATACATATATCACTTTAGTCCCTCAACTTTTAAAAATATAAAATATGGCATGCAAACTAATTAAATTTTATTCTAAAATTTTCGGGGTGTTACATTTTCAAACCTATGAACTCATCATATCTCAACTTAAGAAAAGCAAATTTATAGCCTTGAATATTGTTAAGGAAGATGAGTGTGAGTCTAATAACACCGAGACACTTCGGGATGATGAGATAGCTTATTTTGTAAAGAAATTCCAAAAGGTTTTTAGAAATAGAAGAAAACCTCAAGAGAGGAAGAAGGATGCCCCGAGTAAATTTCTGAAAGACAAGCATGATAAGGCTAATGCTAGGAGTTCTAGTAAGAAATCTCAGTCTGTTAGGTGTCATGAGTGTCAAGGTTTCGGTCACTATAGAAATGAATATCCTAGCTATAAGAAGAACTTAAATAAAGGAAATGGTAAGGCTTTGGCAGTATCGCTAATTAATGATTAATCCAACTTAAGTGTTCAGAGTGATACCTCTAGTACTGAGGATGAAAGGAACTTTATGGCATTCACGTCTGTAGTTAAGAATGAATCTGATAAGGATAGTAAGTAGGTGAAGAATAATGAACATCGCGAGAATTCTGAAGAAGACTCTAAGGATGAGACAGACATTCACGAGGCATACCAATACTTATTTGATGAGAGCCTTGAGATAAATAAGGTCAATAAAGCCATGTTGAAAAAGGTTAAAGAGATTGATATTGAGAGAGAGAGAAACTCATAGCTGACCTTCAGGGTTCTACCAAAAATCTATGTGAGTTGAGACTTGTTAATGAGGACCTAGAAGCTAAGGTTAAACCTTAACAAATGACCTAGAAAAATCTAAGACTCACCTTCATTCATTCTTAAATGGTTTCCAAAAGCTTGATAATCTGTTGGGGATGAACAAATCATCTAGAAATAGGCAAGGTCTAGGACATGTTCAAACAAATAACAACACCGCTAGTGCATCAAAGACTACGTTTGTCCCTACCACCAACAAACTTAGGAATGTTGTGAATTCAAAACCCAAGGGTAAGAGTGTCTTAGGATCTAGGTCAACTATACAACGTAGTACTAATCGACCTATACTACAACATTAACCATCACATAGTTTTGAACCTAGGTTTATTCCTACTTGTCACAATTGTGGTGTACTGGGACACACAAGACTTATGTGTCTTAAAGTTGTTAATAGAAGTAGAAGTCAGAATATCTCGAGCAAGGTTAACTTTATCGCCAATCAGGTTAGCCATTTAACTGAGATGATGACACATTTGACTATGATTATGTCTACTTCTAAGAATGTTTGGGTTAAGAAAAGTGATCTTTCTAGGTCTAATGAACAATTGAATTGCTATGTTGCCCACATTGCACTTAAAGCACAAAAATAATATCATGTAGTATCTTGACAGTGAATGTTCTAGACATATGTGTTGTAATAAAGCCTTGTTTTCTACTCTTGATGATTGGAATGGCGGTATAGTTACCTTTAGAGATGGGGCTACTGCACCTATCCTAGGTAAAGGTACGTTAATATATCTGAGACTACCTACTATCTCAAATGTGCTTTATGTGAAAGGTTTAAAGTCTGACTTGTTAAGCATTAGTCAAATATGTGATGATTTTGAGGTTAGTTTTGTCCAAAAAAGATGTATTGTGTATGATTCTACTAGTAACATTGTCCTCGAAGGTGTAAGAACTTCTGACAATTGTTATTGAGTTCTTCCTAATTCCATTTATGTGTGTATCAGTGCCAAGATTGATGTGACTAAAATGTGGCATCAAAGACTTGGTCATATGAATTATAAGAGTTTGTCTAAGTTGGCTAAGAAGGAACTTATTAATGGTTTACATAAGCTTGAAAAAATGGAAACCACTATATGTGGACCGTGTCAACAAGGTAAATGGTTTAGAGTAAATCATAAACAAACGTCTAACATCTCGACAAACAAAACTCTAGAATTACTCCATATGAAGTTAATGGGACCATCGAGGACCAAGAGTATGGGTGGTAAATGTTTTATTTTGGTTGTGGTAGATGATTTCTCTCGATATACATGGATTGAGTCGTTGAGAGAAAAATCTAAGGTGTTCGGTCTTGTCATATCCTGGTGAAAAAGGCTTAGAAATGAGAAAGACTTCACCATAACTAGAATTCATAATGATCATGGAAGAGTTTGAAAACTCTAATCTTGACAACTTCTGCATGGAGGAGGGAATCCAGCATGAGTTCTCTTCGTCAATCACTCTACAACAAAATAGAGTAGTTGAGAGAAAAAATTGTATACTTCAAGAAATAGCTAAAGCCATGCTTCATGGTAAGGGACTAGCTATTCATTTCTGGGGTAAAGCCATCAACACTGCATGCCACATAGTGAATAGGGTTTACCTTAGACGTAAAACTGATAAGACTCCATATGAGATCTGGAAGGATAAAAGTCCTGCTATCAAATACTTTCATGTGTTTGGCAGCAAGTGCTATATTTAAAAGATGGAGAGAATTTAGGCAAGTTTGACTCTAAGAGTGATGAGAGAATCTTTCTAGGATACTCTAGGAATAGTCGAGCCTATCGTGCATACAATTCTCGTACACGTGTTGTGATGGAGTCCATCAATGTCTTGGTAGATAATGCATGTACTGAGGAGGAGATTGGGAAGAGTTAGATCACTCAAGTGTAGATCCCGTCACGGTAATTGAACCTAAAGAAACTTCAATTCCAGATCTCACACACGCTTCTAAAGGCCCAGATACTTCCACTAAGGGTTCTTCACCTGATGACAAATCTAAACCTCCTAAAGAACCTTCGTCTAGAGTTAAGTCTAACCATCCTAAGGTTAATATTATCGGGGATTTAGATGAAGGTGTGAGACTTCGCAAGAGAATTTTAAAAAACCTAACATTTGCTAGTTATGTGTCTCATATTGAACCAAAGAAAGTCAAAGATGCCCTTAGTGATGAATATTGGGTAAATGCGATGCATGAAAAGCTAAATCAGTTCGTGAGAAATAATGTATGGTCTTTAGTTCCTAGGCCTAATGATTGTAATGTTATATAGGTTCTAGATAGATATTTAAAAATAAGATCGATGATCAAGGTACCATAACTAAGAACAAGGTTAGGTTAGTTGTCCAAGGATATAACTAAGGTTAAGGGGATGACTTTGATGAGACTTTTGCCCTTCTAGCTCATCTTGAATCCATTAGAATTCTTCTGGTTGTTGCTTGCACTTTAAGGTTCAAATTATATCAAATGGACGTCAATATTGCCTTCTTGAATGGAATTCTTCGAGAAGAAGCTTATGTTGAACAACCTAAAGGACTCATTAATCCTAAATTTCCACATTATGTCTATAAACTGAATAAAACTTTATATGGTCTTAAACAAGCTCCTAGAGACTGGTATGATAGACTAACTGCCTATCTCATGGAATATGATTTTACAAAATGTGGTACGGATAGAACTCTATTCATTGGACGCATTGAGGAAACCATCACCATAGCATAGATTTATGTTGATGGCATCATTTTTTGTACTCCTATTGACTCTCTTGTTCATGAATTCGTTGAATGCATGAAGAAAAAATTTGAGATGAGCATGGTTGGAGAATTAAGTTACTTTCATGGTTTCCAAGTAAAGCAAACTGATGATAGGTTGTTCATATCCCAATCGAAGTACACAAAAAATCTTGTCAAGCGTCTTACACTAGAACCCCCATGAGCACAAGTGTCAAGTTAGGTCATGATCCTACATGTCAGAGTGTTGATTAGACACTATACAGGAGTATGATAGGTAGTTTACTTTATCTTATTGCCAGTAGACCTGACATAGTATTTAGTGTTAGGATGTGTGCACAATTTAAGGCTGATCCTAAGGAGTCCCACCTGAGCACTGTGAGATGTATCATTAGATATGTCAATGGAACCGTAAATTATGGAATCTTGTACTCTCGAGATTCTAATCTTGACCTTGCTGGCTATTTCGATGTTGATTGGGTTGGAAATGCAGATGATAGAAATAGCACTTCTAAAGGTTTTTAATGTTGGTACTAATCTTGTAGCTTGGATGAGTAAGAAACAAAATTCTATCTCATTGTCCACAGCAGAGGCCGAATATATAGATGCAGGAAGTTGCTGCACTCAACTATTTTTGATGAAGCAGATGTTTAGTGATTATGGAGTTGAACAGGGTACTATAGCTGTGTTTTCCGATAACAAAAGTACCATTAATATTTCTAAAAATCCCGTTCAACACTTTCGAACCAAACATATTGACATACGACATCACTTTATTCCAGAGCTTGTGGAAATTCGTGTTGTAACTCTTGAACACATCTCTAGAGAGAACCAATTAGCTGACCTATTTACCAAACCATTAGATGGTCTGAGGTTTAAATCTGTTAGGATGGCTATTGGCATATTTGTATCTATTTGATTAGGTATTTAGGTGCATGCATGTACTGTTCATTGGATTCATTCATTCATTCTTGCATGCATGCATATCATTTATAATTGTTTTATTTTATTTTAAAAAAAAAATTGCCTCTCGACATTTTATGGTGTACTTAAATTTGCTTTTGTGATCGAGTATGCTTTCATCTGATATGTAACATAGGTTCCATTACTTTGGTTAGGTTTAATGTAGAGTACTAAGTATAGGTTTCTTCATGTACCATCTGCACGGTACACACTATGATCTTGTAAGTAAGTCTTGACCGAATGTGTGAGATTTGGGATGGCAGTCATATGTTGGTAAGATGAACTTGAACATAAATTGACCTTAATTTAGATGACCTAAGCTCAGATATAGTCCCCTTATCATAAAAAAAAAGGTGTTTCGTCTTATACTCTTTTTCGAAGTCTATTTGACTCGAGTAATTAAGCTCGAGGAGCGTCTCATAACCTCATGCCCTATGGACAACTGACTTGGAGTCATCGGCCTAACACTCGTTATAGGAGTCATCTTAGTCACTTAATAGAAAAGTGTCTGCCCATATATTTAAAAGAACACTGATGAGATGAAAACTAAAATATATTACATGATAAAAGTTAGGGAGAGAAAATAATAATTTTCATAAAATTGGGCTTCGTTTAAAGGTCCTAAAAGGCTTATTGGTTTGACTTCATTAGTAGAGGAATAGTGATGTTTAGCATGTCATTTCTCATAAATTTAAGGATTGGAGTCTTGTTCACACGAACATAGTGGCTCTTAACACACATGGGTCACTTGTACACTATACTCCATTTAAACTTGATTTGAGTATGTGAAAAAATTATTTTATCGTTGTGAGTGATAGATTCTCTAAATTTTCCTCTCTGCTCTTTTCTGAGGTATATCACCTCCATGGCTTTCCTATCTCTATTATGTCTGATTGTGACACAAGATTTCTCAAATCATTTTGGCGGAGTATTTCAACTTTCCAATACACATTTGAATTTTAGCATTGCATACCACCTATGAATGGTCAAACAAAGGTTGTGAACCACTCTCTAGGTGATCTGCTACGCAATTAAGTTGGGAAGAACCTAAAAGCTTGGGATCGAAAAATGTTCCAAATTGAGTTTGCTCACAAATTTTTAGAGTTCTCCTTATTCCACGCACCAAAAATTGAGAGTTCTGTCCTCTCTCTAAATTTATCTCCTCTCTTTGTTTCAAGAGTTTTGTCCTTGTAGCTTAGATAGTTTTTTATTCTAATTTGGTGATAAAATGTGAGCATTCTCAATTCGCCTAAAGTAGTGACGAAGTGCTAGTCATCTATTTTCAACCATTGTATCTTGAAAAACAGATATCATTAGTCATCTTGAACTACAATGGGGACGAATCTATTTTTATAGAAACTATGTGCAAAACTAGCCTTAACATTATTTCTAATTTTCTTTTGTATTTTTCTAGCATCTTAAAACAGATTATTCTCAAAGGGTGAAGGAGGTGCTAGATTTCAAAGAAGTATTATTGTGAAAATAATATTTTCCCACAAAATTCATAAAATATTGGAAATTAGAAATTAAGATACAGAGTTCTATCTAGGAGGATTGGTTTTAAATGAGACCATTTTGTGACTCATTCAGCCAACCTAGGAACTAAATATTTTCAAAGAAGGCTAGACTTGTTAAAGCTAGGCTTAGACCCCTCTAGTCTTCTTTGTAAATTATCTGCAGCGTTATTTGGTTGTTGAAAAATAGCTTAATTTTCACCATGTTTGAAAATTTTATTTTCATTCGAACAATTAGCATATTTTTGTGATTGAAAAAATAGTATAATTTTCAAACAATGTTCCTAAGCCAAAGAATCGTACCTTGAAAGTTATGATGAATGCAATGTTAATAAGTTTTGGGTTGTCTCAGAACATGTGGGGAGAAGCTTTTCTATTAGCAAATTATCTTTTAAATAAAATTCCTGAAAAAAGAAATACAAGCCCCTGTAATGGAAAGGATGACAACCTTCTTTTAAATTCCTACGAATGTGGGGATATCTTGCTAAAGTGAATGTATCTATACCTAAGAAGGTGAAAATAGGTTCAAAAGATATTATTTTAAAAATAATATTCTTCCACAAAATTTATAAAATTTTGGAAATTGAATGTTACGATATAGAGAAGTTATGTCCAAGAGGTCAGATTTCAAGTGAGACCATTTGTGACCTCTCCACCCAACTTAGGAACTGAATATTTTTATTATGGCTAAACTTGTTGAGGCTAGGCTTAGATCCCTCTTGTCTTCTTTGGAAATAATCTGCAAATTGCTATTCGGTTGTTGAAATCGTGTTTAAAAAATCAGCATATTTTCATTAGAAAAAATAGCATATTTTTGTGATTGAGAAAATAGCATAATTCTCAAACAGTGTTGTTGAGCAAAAGAATTGTACCTTGAAAGAGATTATGAATGTAAGGTTAATAAGTTTTATGTAGCCTCAAAACATGTTGGGAGAAGCTGTTCCATCAGCAAATTATCTTTTAAATAAGATGACCCAAGAAAAGAAAGACAAGACCCCATATGAATTATGGATATGATGAAAACCTTCTTATAATTCCTACGAGTGTGGGAATGTCTTACTAGAGTGGTTGTACCTATACCTAAGAAGGTGAAAATAGGTCCAACAATATTTGACTACATTTTCATCGATTATGCACATAATAGTAGTGCATATCGGTTCCTTATACATGAGTTTAAAATTCAGGACATACACAAGAACACAATAATGGAATCAAAAATTGAATCATTCTTTGAACATATATTTCATTATAAGTCGAAAAAAGAACCAAGTTCGTCAAAATGAACATTTGAGACTATTAGTGAAAATAGTCTGAACCAAGAACACAAAGAAAATGAAGAGGTTCAAGATGAACCTAGACGTAATAAAGCAACAAGGACAAAAAAAATATTTTGGTCTGAATTTTCTGACCAATCTGCTAGAAGGTAAACCTCAAACTTTTAAAGAGGTAGTGAGCTCTGTTGAATGAACTTTTTGGAAGGAGGTCATTAAGAGTGAAATTGATTCTATATTGTAAAGTCACGCTTGGAAGTTAGATTTTTAAGAGGAAGATGAAGGCATATGGATCAATTGATAAATACAAGGCCAGACTTGTAATTAAAGAATACAAACAACGAGAGGTCTAGACTCCTTTAATACATATTCTCTTGTGACGAGAATAAATTTCATAAGGATGATACTAGCAATTACTGCCTTACACAATCTTGAAATACATCAAATAAAGTGAAAACAGTCTTTCTGAATGGAGATATAGAAGAAGGAATCTACATGGTGTTCCTGAGAGTTTTATTACACCTGGACATGAAAGAAAGTTTGTAAACTTATAAAATCCTTGTATGGTTTAAAACAAACACCAAAATAATGGCATGAAAAACTTGACAATGCTATGATAACAAGTGGATTTAAAATCAACGAATAAAATAAATGTGTTTATATCAAAGACACTGACAATGGATATGTTATTCTCAGTCTATACATTGATGACATGCTCATTGTTGATATTCATGATAGGATGATTGAATCTACCAAAAATATGTTCAATTTAAGATTTAGCATGAAAGATATGTTACTAGCCGATGTTATCTTAGGAATAAAGATCTATAGAACATCATATGGGCTTGTCTTAAATCAGTCACATTATGTTGAAAATATTCTTGAAAAATTTAGTAAAGTGATATTGGTGTTGTCAAAACACCAATAGACATAAGTGTACATCTATCTAAGATTAAAGGAGAGATCATTTCTCAAATAGAGTACTCTAGAGTGATTGATAGTCTAATGTACTTAATGAGTTATATAAGACCTAACATAGCCTATGTAGTAAGTAAGCTAAGCAGATATACGAGTAATCATGAAGCTGACCATTGGCAGGCAATTGTGAGAGTACTGGGGTACTTAAGACATACTCGTATCTATAGACTAAACAATACAAGATATCCAACTGTCCTAGAAGAATACCATGGTAAAAACTAGATATCTGACATAAAAGACTGAAGGACTACTAGTGGATATGTGTTCACATTAGGAGGTGTAACTATATCTTAAAAATCCTCAAAACAGATGGAATTTGAATTTATCGCACTAGATAAATGTAAGGAAGAAGCAGAATGGCTACACCATTTCTTAGAGGATATTCCAAGGTGGTCAAAGCATATACTCGCAATATACATACATTATGATAGTGAATCTGCAATGGCAGAGCACAAAACAACATGTATGATGGTAAGTCAAGACATATTCATCAAAGATATAGTAGCATTAGACAACTAATCTCCAGAGCAATTATCACTATTGACTATGTAAGGTCAAATGACAATATTGCAAATCGTTAACCAAAAGGTTAAATAGAGAGTTAGTTGAAAAATGATTGATGGGAATGTGATGAAAGCCTATGAAATAATATATCAATATAATAAAAACCCGACCTAGATGATTGGAGATCCCAAGATCTTGATTCAAATGGGCAACCTAATTGTAAAGATTGTGCTACATCATTGTGGGAATTCATCCCAATCAATGTCTATGATTGAAATAGTGACACCCCGTAAGGGAAAAAGGATAATCTAAGCTTATAATTATCCTTATGTGTCGGAATACCTGAGCAAAATAATGCAAGTTACTCTTAATTAAGAGATCACCTATGTGAGAGAGAAGTCCCGTAAGGGAAATTACAAGGCTTAATTTCATAGAAACTCTTACAGAACCAGAAAGATGTTCATGGTCAAAATGAACATAACTATAAGAATCGAGTTTTGTTCAAGAGACTCCTATGTGTGGAGTATGTCATCATTTAAATAAATGGTAGAATAGTTCAAGAACATCATGTCTACTAATTAGCTAGTAAAGTAAATATACTTACACAAGAGAAGGTTCAAAGGGTAAAACATACCTTATCCTATGCAAGTTTCAACTATTGAATTATATTACCACATGTGTCTGTCTATTGTTAATTTCATTCATGTGGAGAATTGTAAAAAGAAATTAAATGTGAGAATGTAACAACAAATTCATAGGTTTCGAATCTCTAATTAATTTGTATATGAAATGGTGGTTACAAAGTCTTGATGGCTATTACAACATATTTTTTATTAAATACAAAATTAACTAAGTAGCTTAGATAGATTTTTGTTCTAGCTTGGTGATAGAAGTTTGAGTATTCTCAATTCACCTTAAGTAGTGACAAGGTGCTAGTCGGCTACTTTCAACCATTGTATCATGGGAGATGGACATTATTAGTCCTCTTGCTCCATAGTAGGAGCGAATATGTTTTTTAGGAAAGTGTATGCAACACGGACATCGGTCCCTTCTAATATCGCTACTATATCAACAACCATAATTTCTCTATTTTATTTTTTACTCTGTTTGCTGTAATGTTTTACATAATTTTAGCATTATTTCTAATTTCCTTTTGTATTTTTTTCTAACACCCGAGACACGCCACCTCTATAGTGACCGAGAAAATAAAATAAAATCTTGTGTTTCATTTTTTTTTTTAAAAAAAATTCCTGTATAAATCGAGAAATAATTTGGATTATGTTATTTCATCACTAAGATAGTAAAGTTTGGGTCACGATAGTAAAGTTTCACGCACTTGTTTTTAAAAAAAAAAAAAATTGTAAGGTATCGAATTTCTAGTAAACGACAAATTTTTATTTTGATGACACACATCATTATAATTGTTGCATACATGTTTAGTGCTTAAATCTTAAGAATTATATAAATCGGATATAGTGCACCAAACAACTCCAAATGCATCCCATTGTAATTTTTTTTTTCTTTCTCTCTCTCATTCACGATTTTCCTCCACTAATGCATTCCCATTTAATTTTTCTTTATTCCTTAAGTTGACTTTTCATTTTTTCTCCACTAAGCATACCATTTGAATCATTTACTAAATGCCATTATGGTAATTATAAACAAAACTTCCATTCATATGAAAAGGGTGCCTACATGTTTTTTAACCCATAACCCACCATTTATACACCTAATTAATATTCCACTGCCATTGTTTTAAATTCCATTTTGGCTACTACCAATTACCATCATTATTTTTGCATTTGAAAAACAATAATCTCCTATAACCTCTAAGGCCACATTTCTTTCCCCAAACTATTATACCCACACATAAATTATTTTTCTTTTTCTTCCCATGGACTAAGGCACTTAGAATCTAAAACATTTTCTAAAGAAGAAGTGGAGAGGACGCTGTATTTTATTGAGAGCAAGAGGATATTCAAACTCCAAGTGTTTAAGGTAGGGGTGTTTCGGCACTTTTGTAAGTGAAGTAAAAATTATTTGTTTTCGATTTGCATTTAACGTGTTATTGTGTTACTCATGAGAGAATTGAAGCACCCTTTGGTGTTTCAAATAAGAGATGAAGAGAATATTTATGACACATGAAAAGAGTTATTAAAATCCGAGAGTAAACAGACTCATTGATCACTGGTTTGCTTTGTAGAATTGACGGTGACACAAATAATCAAAGTTTCATTTCTGAAAATATATATTTTTTACCATTTATTTAAGTGTTTCCTATTGAGTATTACTTGTGATACTCACTCCTATAAAATTTACAGGTTAAATGAAGGCATGGCAAG
>CAIGRF010356351.1:8164-24940 GCA_903798235.1 Fraxinus ornus | reverse complement strand
GGAATTGCTTGGTTTAACGGAAAAACTAACGGAATTTCGTGATTTAACGGAAAAACTAACGGAATTCCTTGTTTTAATGGAAAATCTTTTTTCACCACCCCTTACTTTCAAAATTATAATTAAAACAAGGAATTCCGTTAGTTTTTCCGTTAAATCAAGAAATTCCGTTAGTTTTTCCGTTAAACCAAGTAATTCCTGTTAGATATGTATTTTTTATATATAGAAAGATATTTTTTTGATAAAAATACGACAAATAACGCAAAATTAGTTTTTAAAATAATTATGTAAAGGAACAATTATAATGTGAGAAAAACTGTACTAATTGTAGCTTGAATTTGTTTTATATCAATTTTGTGCTCATTTGATAAATATTTTTTTTTTAATTCATCGGCACGAGTAAGTAAAACTTTAACCCTATGAAATTTTAGTAAAATAAATAATCACTCCTCATAATTAAAGTGTTTTTTCTAGCAAATTCAAAATTGAAGTAAATGATATTAGTATTATTCAAAATTAAAAGAGTAATGTTATTTGTACATCATTGTTTATATAATGATCTGCAGATAAATGATATAGAAAAGAAAGAGAAAAAAAAATCATTTATTATAATATTTTTCTCTCTTTCATGTCATCTATCTGTATATCATTATGTACACAATGTACAAATAGCATTACTCAAGATAAAATAGTTTAGATTTATTCTCATTAAGAAAATATTTTGATCTATTATTTTTAAGAATATTTATGTAAACGAAGTAAGATAATTGAAATGGCTCGTCGGTATGTTAAAAAAATTGGTCCACTAGAGAAATGAGACTTCATAAGTTCAAGGGATCCCGGAGATAGGAACAATCACATGAGATATGAGGGTTGCGGGTACTTTCTCAACAAAAGTTTATGGAATTGGACTTAAAAAAGTCTAATAAAGCGGCAAGAAGCACCTTCTTTCTCAAAATTAAGTTTCTCCCTTCTTTCTTTAGTTTTCAATAAGGTACGTGCATGGACGCTCATCTAGCTCCTTTCTAGCCCGGACGTTTGCTTCTGACGACTAGCTCCGCTAGCACTTGGACTTGGTCTAGTCGAGCTCCAACCACTAACCTCAACCCGTGTTACCCTATATATGACGAGCTGAACTTTGATTTTCAAGTCTGAAAAAATAAAACTTGTAAAGATAGTATATTAAATTTTGCATCAACTCTTCCAAATAAACGAGTGAGGCAAGTCATTTCACTACTTTGAGTATGAAATTTGTTTTTTACTTCTTCTTTTCTTCTAGATTTTTGACTTTTGTTATTTACTTCCTTCTTCTTTGATGTCGTTAACATTACATTAATAACTTAGGTGTGATCTGACTCACGTTTTCATTAGTGGAAACTTGAAATGAGATTTGGATCTTGAATGATTATTACAAGATTAAGTCACTAATTAATTTTACTTATAAGTAGTTTTGATTAAGTAAGTAATTAACACAAAATTAGTGGCAGAATGCTTTTGGTGCGTGCAGGAAACAAGTGCATGGATCCATCGCCAGAATATTGCAATTCTTTTTTATATTTTCAATTGGGAATTTAATAGAGGAGAAAGTTGGGACACTGTTGGGTTGTATTTTTGTAAAGTGCAAATGACAAATATATATATATAATACGTTTATAATTATATAATCAGTCTTCGTGTAAGAAATCGTTCAAATTTATAGCAAGTCATCACGTTAACCTTCGCGTGTCTAATTTATGAAAGAAGTAGTTCAGATCCAGGCCAAAAATAGGCCCAATTCCGGGGGCCGAGGTGGATACCTCGGCCCTTGATTTGAATTCATGTGGGGCCCTTTTTTTTTTTATCACATCAGGGGCTGAGGTGAGCTCCTTGGATTTGGCTCGGTCATTGAGCCTGGCCGAGCAGATTAATCCAATTTATGAAGTGGATTAAATTATTTTCCCACTTGGATGAGAGTCCGAAATTTGATGAAACGTGTTTTCATGAAGATTATGTAATAATTTAACTAAGATTTGAATAATTTAAATCATTTCGAACTGAGTGTAAGATTATAATGAAAGTTTGAAAATCATATGCTCTTTTATAAAGAATAGAACCAACTTTTTTCTCGGCCTATAGCCTATAGGTTGGACACCAATGGTCCAAGTTCTCCCTCATATTATTAAATTTAAGACGTGATTATGTTTTTCCCACTACTTATAACACTATTCTATTATCTTCGCGAGCTCACTGGAACATTATATTGCATTTGCACTTGTCAGATAAGCTTTGGCCTCAAATTCTATTAAAGGAGTTAATGGTGTCAATTGTCATGTAGGCTGAACTATTGGAGTTGTTGAAGGCGGACGGTTAAATTATATATGAATGGAAAATGAGTAATGGTTTTCATATTCGGAGATTGCAGTAGTCATTTTATGTGTCAATTTTTTATCAAGGCATTAACTTGTTACAAAACTAATCTCCTACCCATCCACTATGAGCAGGAGATTAGTTCAGTAACCTTTTATTTGAGACAACAATATTATAGGAAATTAATGTTTCAAATAACAAGTTATCATATAAGATATCACGTAGGGTGACTATTGTAATTGCCGATTAAAAATAGCATTATTCATGGGAAAATATTTAGAAGTTCGGTTTTGATACGGAAAATTGAAAGTTTGCATATCTATAAGAAACATCCATAGTTAAATTGTTGGAATTTGGTTTAGAGAATGAAAATATAATGAAGTATGGAAAGTGAATTTTGTGTCAATTTCGATCAAATATTCGAACTTGATCCAATAGTCAAATTATGAACATAAATAGATCAACTTGTTCTACTCATCGAGTAGATCGTCGTGATATATTTGAAATCTCAAATATACCAAGTTGTATCTTGGGAGACAAGTGCCGTATACCGTTAATACCGTTGCGGGGCAATATTGTCTTAAAGAGAAAGTGTTTTTACTTGTTTCGAATTTCGTCCCTCACTTATTTTCATTTCTTATCTTCTTCTTTTCCATTTATGAAGTTTAATTACGCTCTTGCGAATTAAACTTAACTAATTTCCTTGTCTTAAACAATCATTTACATATACTAAAGTCCAAACATACATAAGACAATATCCCGTTTGTTTGTGGTTGTTAAATCCTTTTCTTCATTTTTGGAATAAGCTTTTGTGTGCAATTCCTTTTTTTTTTTCATTATTTTGTGTGTTGAACCTTTTTTTTTATAACAGAAATGAATCTTGTTGAGACTACTTCGAGTCAAACAACAATTGGTTCGAATCATGTGGTTTCGTCTTTGGCCATATCTATATCAAACTCTCACATGCCACATGGGGAAAAATCGGAAAAAGTTTGCAGGTGTGGATTTTAAAAGATGGTAACAAAAGATGTTGTTTTATCTTACTACTTTAAATGTGGCAAAGTTCCTAAAAGAAAGGGCAGTTGTTGTACAAGAAGGAGAAAATAATTATGAGTCGATTATTGCATTGGATACATGGAAGTATTCAGATCTTTTTTGCAAAAATTACATCATAAATGGATTGGACAATACACTTATGGAGTGTATAGTTCAAAGGATTCAGCCAAAGATATATGAGATTTGTTGGAAAAGAAGTACAAGACCGATGATGTCAGAACAAAGAAATTCATTGTTCGCAAATTTTTGGACTACAAAATGGTAGACTTCAAAATCGTGATAAGTCAGTACAAGAACTTCAAATTCTACTTCATGATATACATGCTGAAAAAATGGAATCGAGTGAGTCTGTTCAAGTTGCAACCATCATTGTGAAACTCCCCCCTATGTGGAAAGAATTCAAAAATTATGCCCCTATTTGGTACAAATTAAAATCTGATTTTAATCTCAAATCAAAGTCAACAATTAACTTTAACCATGCATTTCATAGAACACACAACTTTCAACCACATATTTTATCAACTTTTATCAAAATCTACTAAAAATCTAATTTTAATCTACAACAAACATGAGCTATCTCAAGCACAAACGCAATGAGATGAATTTGGAGGAATTGATAGTCCGTTTAAAAATCAAGTAAGACAATAGAAACACCAAAATGAAATCTATTGTTCAACTTGGAGAAGATTTTGTTAAAATTGATTCAAAGGTTGTCAGCAAAAAACGTAAGATATCCGGCATTATACTAAAAAGAGATAACTCCAAGAATGCCAAGAGATTTAAAGGAATTGTTGCAATTGTGAAAAAGCTAGATATCGATCTAATGAATGTCGAAATCCTAAGAAGAACGCACAAGCAAATGTGGTTGAAAGAGACACCCTTTCTGAAGGAATACAAGAATGATTCTTACAGCGTTTGTTTTTTAATGTAACAATGTTGGAAATTCAAGAAAATGGTGGGTTGATACTGGTGCTACCCGTCACATTTGTGTAGACAAGACTATGTTGTCTAACTAGAAAGAGTTCATTGGAGAACAACTTTTTATGGAAAATCCTGCAAGTTCTAAAGTTGAAGGACAAGGGAAAGTTACTTTGAAGATGACATCTGGTAAAAAACTCGTCCTCAACAATTTCCTACATGTATCGGACATTCGCAAGAATCTTGTATCCGGGTCTCTACTTAGCAAAAATGGTTTTAAACGTGTATTCGTATTCGATAAATTTGTACTCAATGAGAATGAGATGTATGCTGGTAAATGATACTTATGTGATAGAATGTTCAAAATGAACGTTCTTACAATTGTACCGAAATAAAGTATTATAAATAAAACTTTGAATTCTACTTATATGCTTGAGTTATCTTGTTTATGGCATAGTCGATTAGGACACGCTAATTATAAATCTGTGTGAAAACTTATGAATCAAAGTTTAATTCTGACGCTTAAAATTGATCATAATTATAAGTGTGAAGTATGTGTAGAACACAACACCTTTTCACTCAACTCAAAGGAACACGACACCTTTAAGTAAAACATAGCTATATATGTGACTTGAAATTTGTTCAAATTAAAGGTGGTAAGAAATTCTTTATAACTTCCATTTGTAATTATACAAAGTATTGTTATATCTTTCTACTACGAAGTAAAGACAAAACCTTAAAAGTATTTAAACATTATAAGACGGAAGTTGAAAATCAACTTGGTAAACGAATAAAAGGTATTCGTAGTGATAGATGTGGTAAATATGGGACACAGTTTGAAGAATATTATTCTGAGCATGGAATCATTAATCAAACAACGGCACCTTACTCATCTCAATCAAATGGTGTTGTTGAACGCAAAAATAGAACTCCTAAAGAGATGATGAACTCAATGTTGATAAGTTTGGGTCTGCCTCAGAACTTGTGAGGGGAGCTATTCTATTGAAAAATAACATTTTTAAAAAGATACCCCTTAAGAAATTGAAAGAAACTTCATATGAACCATGGAAAGGTCATCCTCCTTCTTACCAATTATTGAAAATGTGGGGGTGTTTTACTTAGGTTGAAATACCTAAGCCTAAACAAATGAAATCGGTCATAAATCGATTGATTGTATATTTATTGGGTACTCTAATAATGGTAATGTATATCGTTTTCTTGTGCATAAATATGAAATTCAAGATGTACATGAAGGAATAATAATTTAATTGAGAAATGCATCATTTTTCGAGAATATTTTTCCATGTGAAAATAAGAAAAATGCAAATTCAAATAAAAGAACTTATGATATTACAAATGACACTTCAAATAAGCAAGAACCAATACGTAGTAAAAGAGTTAGAATATCCACTTCATTTGTCCCAGATTTTCTAATTTATATGATAGAAAATGAACCAAAGACTTTCGAAGAAGCAATGTCTACACCGAAAGTACTGCATTGGAAAGAAGTTATCAATATTGATATAGAGTCCATAATGTAAAATCATATTTGGCAATTAGTTGATTTACCTCATGGGAACAAACCTTTAGAGTGTAAATGAATTTTCAAAAGGAAACTAAAACCAGATGGATCCATTGAAAAATATAAGGCTAGATTGGTGACTTGACTTCTTTAATACCTACTCACCCCTAACTAGAATCACATCGATAAGGTTGTTAATTGCTGTTGCAGCATTATATAACATTGAGATCCATCAAATGGATGTAAAGACGACATTCCTAAATAGTGAGTTAGAAGATGAGATATACATGGAAAACCCAAATGTTTTGTCTCTCCTAATCACAACAAAATGTTTGTAAATTAGTTAAGCCCTTGGGTGGATTGAAACAAACCCCTAAACAATGGTATCAAAAGTTTGACAAAATAATGTCGTCTAATGGGTTTAAGATAAATGAGTGTAACAAGTGTGTAAACATTAAACATATACCAAATGCCTATGTGATTGTATGTTTATATGTAGATGACATGTTGATAATGGCTAATAGTCACGAAATAATGCTAAACACCAAGAGCATGTTAACAAAACTTTTTGGTATGAAAGACTTGGGTGTGGTTGATGTAATATTAGGGATTAAGATCTCTAAAATATCAGAAGAAATTATACTTTTTCAATCTCACTACATTGAGAGTATTCTTAAAATGTAAAATGTATTTGAGGAAAGTTCTGCCGAAACCCCTACTGACACAAGTTTACACTCAGTCAAAAGTATGGGTGAATGTGTGTCACAACTAAATTAATCACAGATTATAGATAGTCTTATGTATATTACAAATTGCACTCGACCGGACATAGTATTTAATGTGAATAAACTTAATAGATTCACAAGTAATCCAAGTCATGATCATTGGAAAGTTTTAACAAGGGTTGTTAGGTACTTGAAGTATACTTTAACATATGGATTACACTTCACAAAATATCTCGCGGTATTAGAAGGATGTTGGGATGAGAATTGAATATTTGATATAAAATATTGTAAGTCTGCTAGTGATTATGTATTACCATTAGTGGGATGCTATATCATGGAAGTCGATAAAGCAAATGTATATAGCTCGATCAATGATGAAATCAAAGTTTATTACTTTGGACAAGGTTGGAGAAGAACCAGAATGGTTTCATAACTTCTTGGAAAATATTCTATGTTGGGTTAAGCTGGTACTTGCTATTAGTATACATTGTGATAGTCAATCAGTTATTGAAAGAGCTCAAAGTAGAATATATAATAGTAAGTCTATACATATACGTCGTAGACACAATACCATTAAGCAACCGATCTCTAATGGTATCATCTCCATAGATTACGTGAAATCAAAGGATAATATCGCGGAATCACTTACAAAAGGTTTACAAGTACATTGCATATCGTAAGGAATGTGATTAAATCCTACTACGTAATAATCTTTGTAATGGTAACCATACCTTGTTGACTGGAGATCCCAAGATATTGGTTCAAGGGGATAACTAAGTTATGAAGAATCAATGAAGCACTTGAGAAAATGCTTCTTAACTCATTCCTATGATAATTAAAAGGTGTTTTCTACAGGATTTTAAGGTTAAGATATCATTTTAATGATTCATGTATCTTGATTAAGTCAAGTAGAGTAGGGAAGAATACTCATAATAGGAGGTCACCTATGTAAGTGAGAGGTGGGGCCGCATCAATGAAAATTGTTCAAATGCTGAAATTTTCTAAATACTTATGAAACCCAAGAATGGCTCAAGACCAAAATGAACCAAGTCATGATGACCATGAATGATTTAGGAAAGACATAAGTATGAGTATTATTGTCTTGGTTTACACCAACAGCTGAATGATTCAAGACATTGTTCACCATTTAACCAAGTAAATCCGATAGTATTTTACTAAAGAAAATTCAAGGTCTGAAGCTGCCTTACCTGATGCAGTGTTTTTCTGCTCTTTGCATCATATTTTTGCATAGGATGAGCATATTTGAATTTTCATTCATGTGAGGGATTGATAGAATCCGATTCAATGAATGAAAAAAAAAAATTAAGTGTGGAAAATGAATTTTGTGTCAATTTTGACTAAATATTTGTACTTGATCCGATAGTCAAATTGTGAATATAAATAAATGACTTGTTCTACTCGTCGAGTAGATCGTCGTGGTATATTTGGAATCTCAAAAACAATTTCGTATGAATGGAAAATTACAGTCTAAAGTTGGATAGAAAAAATGATATGCGGGCTAAAAATTGGCTAACTCTATCGCTTGCCTATTGCTTGAGCGATGAAGACTATCGCTTGAGCAAGAGTCTAACGATGGGCAAGCGAGAAAAGTTCTGATGAAAAGGTGTTACTGTCGTTCTAGTGAGAGTCCAACGACAGGCTATCAAATGTAAATGCTGCGACCTTTGACAAATGTCGCTGAGTTTGGGGCGCGGCATTTCACTTACAACATTTTCTCTTCTTTATAAAAGACCACTTGGACGTCTATTAAGCATCTCATATCATTTGCATTGAACATTACATCAAAAACTCTTGCAAAATACTCTCCAAAAGTCATTCTAAAACCATTTTCGCATAGAGATAAAATTTCGTTCTAAGCTCGCTGTTACTTGTGGTTTGAAGTGCTTCTACCACAAGTTATATCCGTTGTATCTTGAGAGACAAGTGTTGTATGGCGTTAGCATCGTTTGTGGGGCAATATTGTGTTACGAAGAGAGTGTTTTCACTTATCTCGGATTTCATTCCTCACTTATTTTCCTTTCTTATCTTCTTCTTTTCCATTTATAAAGTTTAATTATGCTCCTGAATTAAACTTAACTAATTTCCTTGTTTTAAACAAATACTTATATATACTAAAGTCCGAACATAAATTAGGTATGGATTGTAAACAAATTTCAAATTTCGAATATGAATTAAAGAAAATTGAAAATTTGAATACCTATTAAAAATGCAGTTTAAAATTTAGATATCATTTATGCATTTTAGCTTTTTTCATGGGCTAAAATTAAGACAATTACAAATAGATACAACAAATGAAATCTAGAAATTCTTTTAATTATTGGAAAATTCTGGCACGTACAGTACTTTATGGACATTCAAATGATACCATCATTCCTATTGAAAGTGTGTACTCTTTTGGAGGATCATCCTGTTAAAAACAAAAATAGACTGTTTCTTCTTGAAACATTGATATGGACCATGGAAATTCCTTCATATTGTCTCAATTTGCATTGATATGGTTCCTCACTTCCACTTGACAACAAGTGGTACTACTTCTAACCAAGTGTTAAGATTTGGCCTTTTCACCCTACCATCACGAAGACTTGCTTACTAACTAATCAAATCAATGCCTAGCCAATATTAGTTTTTCCATCTTATCGAGTATGGTCACATGTCATGTCATATGATGTATAGTGTTGAGTGATTCAAGCTTATTATATGGTGCATACACCGCATGATGAACTAATCACACTATTAAAAAGAATGAATCGTGTTATTCATAGCTACGGTTAAGAGTACATTATTTTCTCAATTCCTCATTTCTTGTTCTTTATAAACAATTTTTGCATTTTCATTATTTCTATTTACATTTAGCCCCCGTTTGGTGCACATTATTTTCAAAAGAATGCATTTTTTTTGTTGATGTGATGGAGAATATGTGCTTGAAAGAAAATGAAAAGTTATTGATGTGATGGAAAATATTATTTTATTGAAGAATGTGTGGTTGAAATAAGTAGAAGAATGATAATGAAAAAAAATGTGGCCCAAACAGGAGCTTAATATAGATTCAAAAAAGTTATTGTAAAATCTCTCTATCACCTAAATATAAAAGAAATAATTGACATATAAGAGTGAAAGCTACTCCTCTTAATAATGTTAATTAACTTTAACAATAGTACCTCCAATACTCAATATATGGTATGAGAGTTCAAGAAACTCAAGCAAGCAATAAGATTCTAAGATTAATTAATGTTCTCATGCAAACTATTATTTTTCAAGAACATTTTAAGAATGATATTCCAAGTCGTTTAAGCATGAAAGAAGTAATTAACATACAAGGATTTGAATTAATCATCTTAACAAGATTGACGTTTTCCTAAAACTTAATACATACAACGTTGGTCATAGCCATCATAAAATCCCGAAGTCCACATACTATTAGAGTAAATAAATTCTACATTGATATGCACAAGGGATTTGGTAGAAAGACTTTCAAGAAAGAAAAACATTATCTAGCACCAATAGTGTTGAACATTAGTTTAAGTGTCATCATATCATTGATCATATTAAATGTGTCATAATTCTTTGTATTTAATTGAATATGTAATTTAACGTCACTGGACTTAAACACCAGTGATGAAAAATAGTATTACTCTTCAAAAAAATGGCTATTTGACCTAAAAAAATGAAGGGACAAGAACGAGTGCCTAAGAGTTTTTTTGCCAATCATATAAGAGCTATTTCCTATTCTTACTGCTATTATATAGACAAGAAGAATAACTGATATGTTGGATGCTGTTGTGTAATGGGATTTGTGTACATGAAATACATGGCGAAAAATGGGAAGAAGAAACAAAGAAAGAGATATCTTGTTGACTTCATTTTTGAGTGGGGAATGTTGAAATTTGTTTTAAGGCTATAATACATGTGAAAAAGCTAAAGCCACCATGCATGAATCTAGTGAAAGAAAATGATGAAAATAAAAATAAGCTTTTTTTTCCCCTTTTTTTTTTTTTGAGTTGAAAAGGAAAGAGAATTCGTTTATTAATCTCGACTTTATTAATTAAAGAGCGAGTTTAGTTATTGTCGATTACGATCTTTGGTTCCCTAAATATTTTGATCTGTGATTTTTTTTTTTCCTTTAAAAGTAAAATTTCCCATCACAGTCGTAACAATTTGTCTTGGAAAGTTTTCTTTTTAATGACAATCGTAATCTCAGGTTGTAGACTTGTAGGGTATCAAGCAAATATTTTCATGACAAGCCTTAGCTTTCGTAGAAAAACTATTTCCACATTTTTAAATTATATAAATGGCGAAATATTTCACTATGGGTAATAATAGAGTCCATTGAAAGTATCACAAAGAAATATTTGAATATTTTCCAATCAATTTTAAGATTATTGGACTTGTGATGGCACCTGTAAATCATGTAAATCAAGCTTTCATTCACATTATTCAAAATATACAAACACTATTCGTCTCAAACAATGCAAGAAAATTTATGTGGGACATTCTAATTTGGTGCGTCTCTCAACGTACTTGGTTCTCAAAAATAACTTTTTCTACTTAAATTATTTTACATAATTACATGATTAACAATAAACTTTGTTTTGAAAGCTTAGTTGGGGTTTTTTTTTTTTTTTAAACGTTTGACCAATTATATTGTGTGTACATGTGATCGTTAGTTAATTAATTAACCCATATAATCTCATATGATCTAATATTTTTAGGTCACCCCACGATCTATGTACAACACACATTCCAACAATAAAAGTGATAACAGTACAAGCACTAAATCAGTGACAGCAAATAAAAGGGCTATTGAGACTTCTAGCATCTTTTGCTAAGCTTGAATGTATGACTCTTGAAAAGAACTTTTCCAGTTTTATTGTCACTTGTGCTGTTCTGGACCGTCGATTTCATGGTTGATCTATGGTGGTTATTGATGAGTATATATACGAGCTGAATGGTCATTCTGAGCCCTAATTTTTTATAGTTTCTCTCATTGTCTGTAAAGTTTCTGGGCTTTCTGTTCTTCGTGTTTTTTTTTCCTCTCGATTTTGTTTGATACTTTGTGTATGGATTAAGACTTCTGGTTTTAATCTTCAATCTGTGTGATTGTTACCTCTGTGGTTCTTCGAGAGAGAGTGGTTTTGGTTTTGAGATTGGCTGTGCTATTCGAACCATTGAGTAGCTATAGTTTGCGATAATTAGGGGTTTTGGTGTTTCTCTGGTCGTTTCTTTATCCAGAGGGTACAATGAATATTTCTGAGCCCCATACCAATAAAGAATTGATTTCTCGATGTTCGAAGTGTTCTTTGTGACTCTGTTTTTAAGCTTCCGTTTTTTATTTTTGACTTTACACAAGTAGTAAAAAGTTTTTATCATATTCATTATAGGCATAATATCAAGTATGGCTTATATTATACCTTTAAATAAATTTAGTTACAATTAAAAAAATAAGTTTTAAAATAATTGTTATCTTCTATTGATGAAGATAGATACTAGTAGGGTTAGTTTTGAAATAAATAAAATAATAAATTTTTAAAATAAAAGTTACTTTCCAAAGCACTCACTGTTGGGCGATATTAATTTGTAATGTGCACCTACATACGTAATTAATTGTGTGTTAAAGTCTATTTCAAGGTTAAATCAATTTAAGTGATCTAATAAAGAATTAAAATTATTAGGCTTTGTATATTTAAATAGAATTTGGGCTGAATTATGGGTTGAGACTAGATTTCTTTGGATTGTATTTCTTGATGGGCCGAAATACATACATAAATACATGACTATGATCTTCATTTCATATGTGGTTTTATCTTTATTTGTGTCATCCCATCAATACAAGAACAATAAAAGAAAGCATATTAAAGAGGAAGAAAATGAACTCATAACAATTTAAGAATCAAGATTAGAGAGCAAGAAGCCAAAATCAAGAACTAATCACTGATCTTCAAAATTCAAAACAATTGATTAAAATATGTTCCGCACTTATAATTTTCTTGATTATTTAACATGGAGATCTTGGCAATAAAGATAAAAGATTCATAAAGTTTTAATTTTTAAGATTCAACAAGTGGCATCAGAATCAATCTATATTAAACCATTGAGATTTAAAAAAGAATTCTAGGAATGAAATTCGTACTTTGGATTCTTCAACATTGGGATGCGAATTTTATTTGGATTTTTTGGACAAAATATCGATTTTACCGAATTGTTGTTCACGAGTATAAGTAGTCATTCTAACTTACCATAATTTCTTTGGCAAAAGCATTAAAGACTACAGCTTATATTCTCAATGGAGTTTCAAGTAAAGCAACTGTCATAACCCTAATGAGATTTGGACATCAACAAGTTTAGTTTGAAGCACGTGCACATTTAAGGTTGTCGAGCTGAGACAAAGACCAATAGGCATAATTCAAGAAAATTGGACTATAGAGCTATCAATTGCTATTTTATTGGATATTCTGAGAGGTCAAGAAGTTACAAATTTTACGATCCCACTACAAGGTCAATTTTCAAAATGAAAAATGCTCGGTTCTTTGAGGCTGTAGAGTTTGTGGTGGGAGGGGGAGATAAGGTTAGTGATTTTGTCTTTGAGAAAAAAATATGTAACTATCCCTTCTGTTGTAATTGACAATATCAGGATTATGGACAAATTTTTGTTCCAGATCTTGTTCAAGTAGAAATTTCAAATCAAGAGAATATTTTAGAACCTCCTATATAAAATCAAGAGATTGTTTCAGAAGAGCAAATTCAACAACCTAAAAAACAAATAACATTAAAGATATACACTAGAGAAAGGAGAAATGTAATTTTGGATATTTTTTAATATCCCATGAGGATAACATTGAATTGATGGAAGAAAATATAATCAACTTTCATCAAGTCATGCAAATAAATAATTATCGAAATTGGATTTATACCATGAATGAAGAGATAAAGTCCTTGAAAGATAATGACGTTTGAGAACTCGTCACATTGCCTGAAGGTGCAAAGCCCATTAGTTGTATCGTATATTTAAAATTAAGAGGGATACGAATGGTGATGTGGAGAAATATAAGGCTTGTCCTGTTACGAAGGGCTTTTTACTTAAATAAAATACATTGATTATAAAGAAACTCTCTCTTTGATTTCAACGAAAGACTTTTTAGAACGGTTGTGATACTTGTGGTACATTTTGATTTTAAGTTACATCGGATGTATGTAGAGTCGACGTTTCTCAATGGTGACATTGATTAAACGATTTATATGGTGCAACCAAAAAAATTTGTGCCGAAGACCTAAAGAAGATGGTTTGCAAAATAAATAAATTATTCTATAGGCTTAAGCAGGCTTTCTAGTACCATAAATTTCATTAAATAATTATCTTATTTGGTTTTGAAATTAATGTGGTTGATGATTGTGTGTATAAAAAGTTCAGTGGGAGTAAGCATATTTTCCTGGTATTGTATATCGATGACATACGACTTGTCTGCAGTGATATATGCTTATTCACGAAACTAAGATATTTTTATCAAAAAAATTTGAAATGAAAAATCTTGGTAACACCTCTTTTATATTAGGAATACACATACACTAGGACCGTTCTCGGGTATTCTTGGATTATCACAACAGAATTATATCGTTAAAATACTTAACATATTTGGAATGTATAATTGCAAATCAAGTGATATCCCAAGAACCGAAGAACAAAATAAGAACATAATTTAAATAATTTATTTTAATTTTTTTATATTGAATTAATTAAATTATTTTATTTTTTCCTAAACAAATTAACAATTAACTAATTTAGTGATTAATGCTCCATCTCCCAAGCCAAGTCTATGCCCAACCCAGTTTCTAAATTCAGTTTTTTTATTTTAATTTTTTGGTCCAATTATTAATTTAATTGTTAACACAGGATCTAGACCTCTTTAAGATTTTATCATTCCATTTTCAATTTCATACTTTCATTCGGTAAACACAGGTCCACTAATCTCAAATCATTTGATAAATTGAAAATATACATTTACATGTGCAAATTGAAGCAGCCAACTGTCGAGTCCGACTTTCCCTCTCCAACTACACATCATCAAAGTTACGAATGAACATGTCATTAGTTGTATTTATGTAGTATTACTGTAAATGTTAAAAAATTTAATTATAGTACGAAATAGAACTGAACTGAACCTAAACGGTTCTATAATTATATTTAGACCACGACGGTTCCATTTATTAAATACTCAAAAATTTTGCGTAGTCGGTTCTCTTCAGAATCGAATTGAACCGGATCATGTCCAGCCCTAAGTACTGCAGCCTACACTACCCAAAAGTAGTGTTATTAAATATGATTTCTGTTTTTCTTTTCTTTTTTCAAGTGTTTTCTAAGGGTCCATTTGATTGCTATAATGAAATTTGGATGTAAAGAAAATGAGTTTCAGGGAATTGAATTGCCTAGAATTTGTTTTATTGTAAATTGTCAACTAACTGTGTTTGATTGATATAATCTTACACCTGAAAAATGTTGAAATTTAAAATTGAATAGTGTAAAGAAAAATAATGTACTTTGTGATAAGAAGTGATTTTTGGGAATAGAAAATGCAAAAATTGAATAGTGTAAAGAAAAAATTTGATTTAAAAATTGAATAGTGTAAATAATGTTTCCTCCCTTGCCAAGAAAAGAAAAAAACTAGCTCAACCATGGAAATTTCAATTCTTCAATTTTGTGGAATTAAGGGTCACGTGAGGCCAAGTGAGAAAATGAATTGCCAAGAAAAGTTTTCCTATCAAACAAGCTAAAAAGTGGTAAATGTGGGATAATTTTCATTTTTCATGGAAAAATTTGGCCTATCAAATAGGGACTAATATGATTATAATGAGAAGAAAAAACTCATGAAATTAACTAGTTAAAAGTATTGATTGAATGTTACATGACATTTTGAAGTGTTTTTTAAAAAACAATCATGCTATAATGCCAGAATCATTGACACAACAGTTGATATAATATCACGTGGCTCTCTATCATTGGATTGTTTAAAACACAATCATTTTTTCCATCAAATCATTTTTCTCCACTTAGGATTCTGTCAACCCTTATGTCCTAATTCATCTGGCAAAGTGGTTTAATCCATTGCTGTTGAATGTCATTTTTTCATGCAATGCAATGTATAAAAAAATGTACTGCTTACAATGAATAATGTCGGTTTGGTTCGAATTGCCTTCTCTAATTATAAATCTTGTTGAATGTTCTTTTTGGCATAATGTAGATTCTCATAAACTCTGGATAAATGATACAAGACTTTGACAATGTCATGCACACTTGACAACAAATAACCATTTCTTTATTTTTATTCTGTTCTAATTCTAGTTTTTTCACGACACATGGTTCAACCCTTCCTACGAAGTCGGATCCATGAAATGAAGAGTAAGCTCTCTTCTTTTCTTTTTCGTGAATGATTTTGTAATTAAAATTTCACATTTATAGAATTCCTAGTTTATTATTATTATTAAGTTCATCAAATTTGGATTCAATTCGAAACATCTGGAAATGGGTTGAATACATAGGCATGGCTAGAGATGGAGGCCAAATCTCATTATCCAGCAGGGCCAGGCTCAACTATACGAGTCTTTTCATGGGTCAATGTTACTCTCTAGGGGAAACAGAGATAATTAGGCTGAGCTCTACTTTTAGATTCTTATCCTGAAAAATCAGCCATTAATTTTTTTAATGATAAATTGTGGTAGCACTTTATTTTTCTTCAAGGATCATTTTTAATGGAAAAATGGAATTGTTTGGAAAGAAAATGAATTTCAGGGAATTGATTTGTTTAGAAATTGTTTTAGTGAGAATTATCAATTAATTGTGTTTGATTGGTATAATTTTTTACCTGAAAAATATTGAAATTTTGGATCTTTTGATGTTCGTTTAGCTTTGTTTTCCATGAAAATTGTCCATTCAAGGGATAAAATTTGTTACAACAATTGGAGATAGAATTTGTTTCCATTGCCAAAAAAATTGTCAAGAAACGCTTTTTTCTCCAAAATCATGGGAAAAGTTTTTCCTCAAAACCAAGAAAATGTGGAAAATCAATTCCATGAAAAATTTAGTCAATCAAACACGCGAAAAGGTGAAAATAGAATATAATTTTCATTTTCCATGGAAAATATAGCCCAATCAAATGGGGCCTAAGTACAAGACATTTTTTTTTTTTTTTTTTTTTTTTTTTT
>CAIGRF010356311.1:0-10988 GCA_903798235.1 Fraxinus ornus | reverse complement strand
AATCTTTAGCGCTGGTCTGAGATTATTTGATAATTAGGGTTAGTTAGAATGCTGGTTTCTGATTAACTAAAATTAAGGAGAAATAAAAATTTATTCCAACAATGAATATTGTAAATGTGAATTGATTATTCTTTGTGGATTAATGAATGATTATAAATCTCCAATGGTGGAAGTTGACTTTGATCAAGACTGGTTTCATTGATTTAATACAACTCGTCAATTTACATTGTTATTTGTTATAAGATTGATTTCATTATAAACAAACCACCACAATCGTTATACGAAGCATAAATTGTTGAATTGCACACTCTTCATGGGATCGACCCTTACTTCCATTGCTACATTAGTTTTAGAGATTTAAGGACTATTTTTGGGTGTCTACGAAAGCACACCATTGGATTTGTACCATCTTGTTGGTGGGTTTTCAAGATCAATTCTTGGTTGAGTTTACATCAAGATTGGTTACCAAAAGATATAAGTAAAAAAGAAGAACTTGACTTCTTTGACACCTACTTGTGACTAGAATCACTTCGATAAGGTTGTTAATTGTAATTGCTGCATTACTTAACCTTGAGATCCATCAAAAGGACATGAAACCAACATTTCTGAATGGTTAATTACAAGAGGAAATATACAAGGACTAGCTGAAGGATTCATTATTCCTAATGAAAAACAAAAGGTTTCTAAACTCGTTAAACATATATATGGATTGAAACAAGCTCCTAATAATTGGTATCAAAAGCTTGACAAAACAATATTGTCAAATGGATTTAAAATTAATGAGTGTGACAAGTATGTATGCATAAAACATACACCAAAGGCCTACATGTTGATTATAGGCAATAATCACGAAATAATCATAGAAACCAAGAAAATGTTAACGAAACATTTTGACATAAAGACATGGGTATGATTGATGTGATATTATGGATTAAGATCTCTAGAACATTTGAAGGAATAATACTTTCCCAATCTCATTATCCTGAGAATGTACTTAAGAGATTTAGTATATGTAAGGAAAGTCATGTGAAAACCCTTATAGACTTAAATCTACACTTAGTTAATAATATGGGTAAACCAATGTCACAACTAAAGTATTCACAGGTTATAGGCAATCTATTGTACCTTACAAACTACACTCAATCGGATATAGTATTTGCTGTGAATAAACTTAATCGGTCAGTCGGTTCACAAGTAATCCAAGCTATGATCATTATAGGGATTTAACTTAGGTTCTTAGGTATTTAAAACAAACCTTAACATTTGGATTACAATTCACAAAATATCCTACAATATTGGATGGACATTGTGATGCAAATTGAATATCCGACATGAAAGATCTGAAGTCTACTAGTGATTATGTATTTACCATTGGTAGGGCTGCAGTGTCATGTAATTCAACAAAACAAACTTGTATAACTCGATAAACGATGGAATCATAGTTTATTGCTTAAGATAAAGCTGATGATGAAGCAGAATGACTTCGTAACTTTTGAATGGTTCAAAACATCGCGTTCACCAATTAGTCAAGTAAATCTAATAGTATTTCACTAAAGAAGATTTAAGACCGTAAGCTACATTTCTTGATTCAATATTTTTTTGCTTTCTCCTCCATATAATTTGTATATCTGAAATTTTCATTCATGTGCAGGATTGTTGGAATTTGATTTAAAAATGGATGGAATTGGTAAAGTCTAAAACCATGAAAATGTGAAAAGTGACTTTTGTGTCAACTTTGAACAAATATCCGGACTTGATCCGATAGTCAAATTATGAAAATAAATAAACTAATTTGTTCTACTCGTTAAATAGATGCTTGTGATATATTTAGAATCTCAAAACGATTTTCGGATGAATGAAAAATTGTGGTTTGAGGTTGGAGAAAATAATTCGATTTTCAACACCTATAACTGTCTCTCGAGTGGCAGTCTGGTGCCAGGTGAGCAACAGTCTTTCTAGTTTTGGCGCTCGAATAGCGTACGACTGCAAGCGATCGGCAGTAAAAGGCTGCGACTTTTAGTAGTAGTTGCTGAGTTTTGGGGCGTGTCTTTCCATCCACCACTCCTCGACCTCTATATATTGGACCATTTAGACGTCATTTAGGCACATAAATCATATTCTTAAGTCTTGCATCAAAATTCTTGTCAAATCATTACAAAACGTTGCTTTCAAAATCATTCTTTGTAGAGAGAAAAGTTTGTTTAGGTTCGTGGTTGCCTTGTAGAAGTGCTTCTACTACAAGGAAGTAATTCGTTGTAACTTGGGAGAGAATTTCCGTTACTCAATTAGCACCGTTGTAGGGCAAATTTTTCTTAAGATTAAGAATGTTATGACTTGTTTCGGATCCTTTCATCCATTCTTCTTCTTCATTTCTACTTTTCTTTTATATCAAGTTGGTACTCTGTTTAACTTCGTTCATGCATTGTTAAACTTGTCTTTTTTTTTTAATCCACATACAAAACAACATTATACCATATCCCCCAACAGATACTATATAATAGAGGAATGATCTAATGAGTACCGGTGCTCATTTTATACTAAGCATTGATGATGTGTCATATCAATCTATTGATGAATAATTGTATGGTGGGTCTCAACGTTTGAATTTAATTTGTTATCCATCAATGAATTGATAGACACATCGTCGATGCTTAGTATAAGCTGAGTATTGATGCTTATTAGTTCATTCCCATACTCCTAGTATTTTAAAACTAAATAAATCTCTAGTTTGAGACCCATTATATAAAAACACTTTTTCTTCTAATTCATTTTCAACCACACTTTTCCTAATAAAATAATTTTACATGTAAATCTAAATTTCTTCTTATTTTTTTTAATCATGCATTCTCCAAAAAATAACTATTAAAAATTTTATTCTTTCAAAAAATGGATCTAAAACACAATATTAGTTTGGGTAAAAATAAGGAGCATAGAGCCTAAAAACTATGTCCATGTTTGACAAACATTAAAATGAGTTTTTTTTTTTTTAAATGTGTGGTTAAAAAGTAGGAAAAAGTTTGAGTTTATGTATAAAATATTTTATTTTATAAATGTGTGGTTGAAATTAGTTTGAGAGAAAAAAAAAAAGGAGTTTTGATTTATAATTATTGTTTGTGAAAAGCTTGTTATGTCGGATAACAGTTGCTTATGAGGCATTTCTTTGGCTAAACAATTAGCCCATGTTTGATCTTCATTATTTAAAAACTTATTTTTTTCCAAACTCATTTTTAATAGCAAATTCTCTTAATAAAATAATTTTACATGTAAACTTAATTTCTCTAATTTTTAATCATACTTTCTCAAAAAAAATAAAAAATAAAAAAAAATCACTGTTACAAAATCAATTTTACCAAAAATGAGGCTCAAACAAAGCCTTATTATTCTCGTGATTCGAAGTGTTGGTATCATGAAAATGATCGTTGTATTTTCAGTGATAGTTAAAAAAAAAAAAAAAAAATAAGAACTATGGGCAAACTATCTATGCATCATGCTTGAGTTATAAATAATGTGTTCTCATTTTAGCATTTGTTTACCAAATTTATAAATGGTTTAAAAGAGGAATAGTAATAAAAATAATAGCGAGTTTCACAATGTGTGGATAATTTATGAATAATAGTTATGGATGTGTGATTTAAATTGATATTTGACTTTTGACAAAATTTATGAACTATCTATAAATTATTATCCAACAAAATTCATTTCTTATTGTTTAGCACTTGTTTGGGTTTCATTATAATGCCTTTATAATTTGAAGTCAAATATTAATTTTAACCACAATATCTTAATTACTATTTATTATCCACACATTTTTCGTGAGACCCTTTACTTTTTTCATTCATGTTTTTATTTTATATACTGTTTTCCTAACGTCATGCCAAGTCTTGATTATCAATGTAATAAGTTGGCATCTATGAAGATGCGTAATATTTTCTTTCAATTGACTTATAAACAAAATTGTCTCAATTTTTATATATTCATATGTATATGACTTTTATGTTTATATTGAAGAATTTTAGTAATATTATTTAATTAAATATTAATAAATAATTTTACTATTACAACCGTTAATGGTCAACGATCGCCCTAACTCACTCGACTTCCTAGATCCGTCCCTGGACTCTTAGGTGGCATATAAATAGAAATTTTTTTGATCTACGTGATAATGATGTCTATTAAATAGATGATTAAGTTCAAATTTTATCTCCATCGGGTTCCGACTATAATTCATATTTCATCTCTAATGTATTAAAATCTAAAATAAGAAATAAGAAATAGAAAAACTTAGAAACAAGAGATAATATTAATATTGCTCACAAACTTCGTCTAGAAGAGATACGACATCTAGATAGATCTCTTCACAATGTCTATTTTTTATTGACGCGCACTACAACAAAAGTGGCTTTTTTATGGCATTTGTTTAAGGTGTGCATGAGGCATGCCGTAAAAAATGATTATTTACGACATGTCTTAAATATGTGCCGTAATAATTTAATTACTTAAAGTATTTAGGGCATATATTTTGTTCACACTATAAAAGTTGAATATTTATGCCATAAAAAAGTTTATAATTTTTTACAAACTTTTTTACAAAAATAATGAATATGCTAGAATGTATACCATACAAAAATGTATGCCGTAAAAATGTCTCACAAATTTTATCAAATTTTTTTTCATTTTTTTTCATTTTCTTTTCCTTTTCTTCCTTTTTCCTTTCAGTTTCGTTTTCTTTTTTCTCCTGTCCGTCTAATCGATCTCTGTTTACAGATTTCGTCTGGTGGCATCGTCATCAATCAATCGTTCATTGTATTAAAACCCTTTCCCCCTTTTTGATAAAACCCTTTTCTTCCCCCTCTCTGCCTAATCGATCTCCTTTACGATTTTCTCGAAATCAGATTACACACCTGCATCTGTTGATTTTGGTGTTGGAAAATCTTGGAGTAAGCTTTCATTATTTACAGATTGTTCGCGTCTGGATCGTTTTTGGTCTATGAGCGAAGGGATTGGAATCAATCAATGGCCATGAAGGTGATTAATTGATTTACTCGAGGTATTAGCTTATTACTTTGATTAGGTTTGGAAAAGAACATTATTTCTTCTTTCTGCTTGACATTGTCGATTCATTATCATTCCGATATAAGTAGAAAGATTTAGGAATGGTGAAACTAAGTTTCCGACAAGGGATTGAAAATTGTTTTAGTATAATTCTTGTAGTCAACAAGTTTTCAAGCAAAAGCTTAGTGTTGATTAACAAAAGAGACGATTAAGGATTCATAAACTGTGAACTATATCTTAAGTACATTTTTCTGTTTTATGTGAGGTTGAGGAGCCACCGCTGTGAAACTTGAGAAAGAACAAAAGGGGATTTTTGCCAAAGAAATCTGCCTCATTTTATCACCTGAGACCTCAATATGAGCAGCTCTATTCTCATTTCAGTTTAATTTTGCTTCCTACAAGAGTTCCAATATACTACTCTCATTTTCATTGACTTCGCAGTGATATTCTGTGTTGTATTTATAATGGATCTTTGGGTAATGGAGGTTTGTGATAGTGTGTTGCTGATTGACCACCACTATATAGTTGAAGCTTAATAATATATTTTCTATGGTTTGACTCGGTTATCTTATTTGAAAGTGTTTTTCTTCAATCTTCAACTCAAACTTGTAAGTGCTATCTTGTCTTCTATGACTGACTGCTTTTCTCCTTCATTGTCTCTGTTCCTCTTGATGGAAGTCTATCATGGTGCAATAAATGTGCATGCTCAGAATTTCTACTTCATTTGCTTTCAATGTTCTATTTAGATTGCATTATCACTATCTAATGAATGTATTTTTATATTGCTGATTTTTGGTGAACAAATATAAGAAAATAATGAAAACTATATAGCCTCAAATCAATAGACAATAACGACCCCAAGCAATATAATTGTTATGAGATGCATGTATATTTTCATATATTCAGTTATTTCATTTCTTCAATGAGTAAAGTTATTTAAGGAACAATTTATGTTATTTTTCTCAGTCCAGAGAGTTATGATCTGTCAAGACTCTAATTTTGATCAAAGGATGTATGATTATAGTTATTTAAGGAACAATTTATGTTCTTTTTCTTAATCCAAAGAGTTATGATCCTTCAGGACTCTAATTTTGATCAAAGGATGAAGCGCTTCTTTTTTTGGCAACTAAATTAGGTTGAAGGGAAAGAAAAATTATGGTGCAGAAGCAATGGTTTGTAATTTATTCTTTTATTGGGGTTATGAAATTTGTCATTTTCATTGTCAAGTCTTAGTTGATTATATGCCTTTTAGGGTGATATCTGTAACTACTAATTCTTTTTTGTCATATTTGACCTATTGTAATTAGTATAGCAAATTCCTAAAGAATGGTTAATTGATGTAGCCTCATATGCAAGAAAGGAAACTGATCATGAGACCGTACACAATTTGGTTTAAACCAGCAACATATCTTTGTTTATTTCAACTTTTACATTAAGTGTTAAAAGGGTTGTTTAGTTCTTTAATTAATTAGACTCGTCTCTACGTTTTGACTAAAATCTAGCATTTATTGCTTTGAATATTGTTGGCTAGAATACTGATTGCTCTTGAAAAATATGGTAGTGTTTAGTATCAATGCTTCAGGGTGTTCTGTAACTTTTCTGCATAGCTTTGAGCCATGTTATCTGAGACATCTAAAGTTAACTTTCTGCATGTGTAAACAGAGTTCAAGGTGAGCTGGCGATAATAAACATACGTGGATGTTGGCGATAATAAACATATGCAACAAGATCATTCAGGTTCCCTTCTTTTACCTGAGTTCTCAATAATTCTACTTTTGATCTATCTAAAGTTGAAAATCATATCATTTCTCTTTCATCACATGACTTGTTGTACGGCAACACTTAAATACCATACAAATGTATGTATTTATGTATATACTTGTCATTCGCATCCTGAGTCTCAGTTTATTAATTATACACTTATTGTTTATTTTTCTGGAGTGCAAGTAGTTGATTGCTCGGAACAACTAAATTCTTGATCAAAGAATCGAACCTTGATATGAATCGATTAGTTAGTACTATTTTAATCATTTATTTTTGGTGGAGTAGACTATACTTTTGGTATACTGCTATCAACTTTTTGACTAGGCTAATGATGTTCATATTAATTATTGAGATTAAGTCTACATTTTAACATATTGTATTGGATTGCACATATGGAAAGCGTGATTACATGTGTGGTATATAGAAATTTGTTCTATGATAGGAACAACCATCTAGAATGATTTGAAAGTTGAAGTTTGTGTAAATAATATATATAAGATTAAATGAGACTTTGAGCTAGTAGTTGTATAGTGTTAGAGCTTCTGAGCAAAGGGTCGAAGGATGGAACATGCTGGTGATCAAATAAATAAATATTTGAAAAAATCAAATGGACATTTACGGAATGCATTAAATGAATGCCATAAAAAATTATCGTTCTTTTTAAGGCATGCGATTTGTATGCCGTTAAAAAAATTATTTTTTAAAGCATGCAAGTGCACGCCGTAAGAAATGAATTAACGGTGTGCATGTGCATTCCATTTTTAATGCATGCCGTAAAAAGAGGCGAATATTTACGGCATGACTTTAAACGACGTTCATGTGTATGTCGTAAAGAGCTTTTTACAACTTGCAATGCACGCCATAAAAAGAAAACTCTGTTGTAGTGGCGCCAACTCAACACAGCATTAGAGAGAAACTTTTGTAGGTATTGTCTAACTGTGATAAATTTTTTAATAAAATTCACATTAACATTGGAGCTGCTTTTAGACATCAATGTTACATTGATTGTGAGTCATTTGATTTTCGTGCCACACGAAAAGAAGTGAGCAATCCATTAACATTGATTGTGAGTCATTTGATTTCCGTGCCACATGAAAAGAAGTGAGCAATCCATAAAATGTATTAGAGATGCTATTTGGACATGAGTGTTCTATTTATTAGATATTAATGTCATATAAATAATAAATATTTGAAATTTTGTGCCACTAAATTGCAATACATAGAATTCATTGAAGATGTTCTTATAATGTACTGATGAATAGTTAAGATTGGGACGACAAATGTGAACACTAATTTTAATTCCCATTTTATATAAGGAAATACCATTGTTGTAAAATGCGCTCATATGTGTTACATATGCCTGCATGTGCTCACGGTGTTTTCGAAAACCCCACATATGGGGTATGCACATGATAATGCAAACAACCCGTTTTGTGACTGCATATACATTTTTAAAAGTGAAAATGTAAACGCACTTGTGTTAAAAATTGTACCAAAATTAGTTGAGCAAAGCTCGATCCATTTTTGGAACTTAAAAAAATAAACTGAGTCCAAACGGATATCAAATTATTCCATAAATTATACACAGCAATCTGTATGATTTTGATGTTTAGAAAAATAAGAAATTAAAACAATTTTTTTCCTAGTATTGCAAACTATCTACATCAAGTTAGAGCCTCCTTCTTTTTCGATGTTCCTCTTATTTTACCAGCAAGTGATGCACAATTTTGAATTGTTGATAGTTGTGATAGTGAGGAGGGAGCTGAAAATGATAAATTATCATTTACAAGAGGTAATGAAAATTTTCAAGTAAAATAAGGAAGCTCGATGAAAATAATTTAACACCAAATGACACGAAAGATGACTTAAACGAAGTATGGGAGATTGAATTGGAATCCGATAAAAAAGTTATACAACATTTAAGGTTTTTTAAGCCGATATTCGTGTCTAAGTATATTGTAAGAATTGACTACAAAGTTATTGAAGTATTTATGATTTTAAGTAATATGTTTTTTGTTGAAAATTTGAAGAATATATATAATATATGTATAAAGTTCAAGCAATTACAACATTTATCATTTTGAACAATATTTTTGAAAAAAAAACTCGAAAAATATGTATTAGGTTCAAAGATTACATTATCTTATTTGCTTATTAGTATAGAATATTTAAAATAATATTAAAAATTGGAAAACGCATAATTATGTTTATGCTTCACATAGGTATGCATATGCTTGTAATGTTTGATGCTTGACTGAAATGCATTGCTAAGCTTATGTATTTTAGAAACCTGGGAAATATCACAAATGGTTACTGCAAGATGTCAGTTTTTAGTAAATGAACACTTTTCGTTGAAATTAGCAAAATGAACATTTTAAAATGAAATTATCGAAAATGGCCTCAATCTCATAATTTTCCATACAGCCTAATCATTACTTGGTACGTGGACAACTTTTGATGAAAATCTAAAAGCTTCCAAGAAAATATTCATTTCTGAAGACAATTGAGGGGGGTAAGCTAGAGAGTTTAAACTATCTTCGAAGGCAATACGATTAATGAAGACGGACCCAAATGTCGAGCATCGATAATCAAGATAGTTTTATTGTCTGCTCCAGTTAGTTGAAAATATCTTGATTAGTCGAATTTTCTTTAAATACAGTTAGGAATGTCTTTCGCCTTGCGAAACTGCTATAATTGTTTTTCAAGACAGTTAGAACTATCTAGAATGCTAGCATCTATTTTTTGAAATGCTCTTGGAAACTTTCAAGATTTACAATAAAAGTTGTGCACTCAAATGGATTTTCTCTTGTAAACTTTCAAAATCGATCTCAAAAGTTGTGCTCCCAACATGGTATAATCGACATTTAAAATTGTTGTAATTATATACTAAATAGTGAATGACCATTGTATCCTTACAACCCCGATTACTATGACCATTGTATTCATGTAGCTCTAATTCTTCCTACAAATATATTGCTTTGATTTTCAATGAAATACATACACATCTAATATTTATTTTCTATTTTTGTGTTTATCCCTAGTTTATAATATGCTATAAAAACAACGTTCTAGCCAATTGATTGAGTATAATAAAGGTGAATTCTTCCAAAGAAAAGCATCAGATTCCAGCCAATTGAATTTGTAAAGCGATCTTGTGTTTAGGCCACAAAGAAAGGTTGTATTCTTCAACTTCAAATTACATAAAGACAAACCTGATCAGAGTTATTTGATTTGATTACATGTATATTGCTTGTATGTTACTGTAGAAGAATATATGATTAATTTAAATGTATCAATTTTTCAGAAAAATATTGTTATATTGCTCGTAGACAATCATAACCTAGTATATATTAATATTCCAAAAGAATATTATGTTGTCGCTCTTGAAAAGCATTAAAACAATTTTTTGGAGAAATGTCGTGTTTATACTTTTGAAAAATATTTTATTGTTTCTGAAAAACCAGAAATTTATGCAAATCATACTTATATATAATATAAGAATATTATTATTGTTATCGAAAGAGCATAATTATTATACATCAAGACTATTGAAGAATATTATTTGGTCATTCACAAATTTATACAATTCATTGTGAATATTGTGTCGATCCTGAATAATTGCAATTTTAATTAAACTACCTTCAAAGAAGTAAAAGTTTATTTATATCAATAGTTCTATAAAAAGGAAAAAATATGATAGAATATTTTCTTTTGGATCCCAGTGAGATTTTATTAGTTATTCACTGCATTGAAGTTAATTATGTAGGGGTGCTACATGAATTCCTGATTACACATAAATTTTGCATGCATATAATATACATGAATAAAGTGGAGATAACGCTAATTTGATGTATGTGTATATGAATGATATTGTTCTAAACCAAAATTCATAGACACGTAAACTCCTTGATATTTATCATATGTAATCTTTCTCATGTAAATTTTCTTTTCGTGAAAAAATAATATTTTGGCATGCCATATGAATGTTGCTACCTTTTAATTAACCATTCATGTCTTTCTATATTTTATATATAAAAAGTGCCCATTAAACGGAATTTCTTGGTTTAACGGAAAAACTAACGGAATTTCTTGATTTAACGGAAAAACTAACGGAATTTCTTGTTTTAACGGAAAATCTTTTTTCACCACCCCTACTTTCAAAATTATAATTA
>CAIGRF010356288.1:0-12629 GCA_903798235.1 Fraxinus ornus | reverse complement strand
GGCTACGGTTCAGTTATAATGCTACGTGATTGTGACAAGACAATTAAATTAAATATAAAATTAAACAAATGACATGATTGCGTATCGTTGAGAGTATCCAATAGTTCAATATGTACGGATGACTAATATACACGACCCATTTTTTTTTATTATTATTTTAATGGTTACAATTCAATTATAACATCATTGTATCTTTAAATAGTAATAGAAGTGACTATATTGTGACACGACGACCAGATGAAATATAACATGAAACAAAATGACACAATCGAGTCACGCGATCAGAGCAAGGGTGGGATGGAGCAGGTGAATTTTACGTTACACTCCCATAAAGCGTAGAACCTCGTTCTATACGTGAAGTTGTCTTCCACATTAATATAGCAGAAAACATGCACCCTGGAATTGTTGCCCTATTAATATTGTCTTTTTCTTAATTCTATCACTATACGTGTATACTTCTGTTTTCTTGAATTGTTTGCTAGTGATTATTGCACGATTTCGTGTGTATGTTGCAGAAAACGTTAGAAGTTTTAAGAATTCTCGTGTTTTCTTTACTATGAATTGAATTCCGACGGTGTAGATCACGTTTGGCAAATAAGTCTATGTTTTATATGTGGTTAAAAATATACGGGAAGTGATCCCGCACCAAATCAAATTTTAGTTGGGTATTTAACTTATTCGTCAAACATTTCGTCTGATAAACAACTTTATCATATTCTTTAGAAGTAACATAGTAATTTTTTTTTAAAACTTTGGTTTGTTGCTTGAACGTTATGTGGGAATCATTAGATATTGTGACGCTAGTAATACGTCGGTTTTGAATATTATCACAGAATTAATAATCTAAAAATTAGCTTACCGGTATGAAAATGATACTTGAGAGAAATCTAAAAATGTTTTTCATTCGATAAAATCAAAGCCGTAAGGTGGAATTGTTTTACGTTAAAGACGATTTTGTGTTAAAGTAGAAAGTCTAAAAATCTAAGTGCATGTTCTCTTTACCGTTTTCAAGTCGTTTTCTGTTTTTTATTTTCCAAAACAGTGAAAACGCGTTTTTGAAAACAAGTTAAAAATTTACAAAGAAAACTCAAAACGACAAATTTGTTGTTTTGAGTGTTTTCAGTTATAATCACAACCAAAATTTTCAAAACGCGTTTTGGGTATTTTCAAAACAATTTTTAAAAATGTCAAAAAGAACACATTTTCAACAATCTCAAAATGGACACTCAAAACACAAAACACTAAACACAAAACTGAAACACAAATAGAACAGACCCTAATCTTTTGAAGATTTGTACACAAGTGTTTTGCAGTAGGATGAGAGAATTGAATTGCAGAATTGTCACTTTCAAGCGAATAATGGAGCTAATGATAAGTTTACATGATTGATATCAATAGATCGAAATCTATGCATATCACTTTGTTATATGATTAAATCAAGAATTGAGTGATCGATCAGACTAGTTGGTGGAGCCTAATTTTTGTAACATTGAACATGTGGCTACGCTAATTGCTGATCTGGTTCAAATTTTCTCCTCAAAATTTGGTACAATTTTTCACACGGAATCCAAATAAATGAATGATTAGTAATATAGGATCAAATGACACCTGAACATGTGTGTGTTCGTACGAAGCACAATTTGTTCAATCCAAATCAACATTAAATGTGGGGGACAATAAAGATAATTTATACACGGTCTTTGTGCTCAAATTATTAATTTACGTATTGTCCGTTATGAAAGAGTCTAATCCATCTTACAAAAAAGCTTCTTTGCCAGAATTGTTTTACCAGATGCTTTGACCGCCTNGCCTCTCACATTAGCCGGGCCCAGGTGAATAAAAAAATGCAAAAAAAAGTGGACCCCACCCCCTATTGTGAGGGTCGGTCAGTGCATCGGTCAGCCGTTTTCGGGTAATGTAGCACGGTTGTCCATCTTATCCTCCCGACTTTATGTCATGTCCTCAGAATTCGAATACATGATCTTTCCCTAAAAGAGACTTACGCACCATCCAAATGTGCAGCATTTAAACCAGAAAAGAAATGAATACTTGGACAGGAATTCCTTAACTATGTTGCTAATAAAATATTACGTAAATGGACTTGTTTTGAGTTACGTCCTTTAATTGCCCACTATCTAAGCCAGTATTTAAGTAAAAAAGTGCTTTCGTGCATGGCACTCCACGTATGTGTTTATGCACTTTCTTTGAATGGAAGGCAATAACTCAATACAAAGTGAACTGTCGGGATTGAAATTATAATTTATTTTAAGGGGAATGAACCTAATGAGTAATTAATTAGATTAAAGCTTCTTTTTTTTTTAATGACGTAGGAGCCTCGACCACCTCTAAGGGGCGAAAGCTCGACCATCTGCTCTATGTGTTCGCAAATCATACAGGAGAGGTAAATCGTACTTGGTGAGCCCGGTGTGACGGGCTCGACCGAGAAAGTATTGATAGAAGATTCGAACTCGTGAACTTCGATATCCACATTCACCTGCTCCACCAACTTGACCACTCCAAAGGGTAGATTAAAGCTATTTTAATCATGAGAAAACTTGGAATTGCCCATATGAGTGATTATCGGGGAGCCTGAATTTTCAACAATTTTGACCATTAATGGCACCAACATAATTTGGAAATAGAGCTTCTAGATTATATAAATTAATAAAAATAAGTCAATGCGCAAATTATTGGAAAAAAGAAAAAATAAATAAAAAACTTAGGATTCCTTTTTAGTGTATTTTCACCAGACACGTAAGTTAGTCGAGCATTGACACGTCGACAATTTCAGGTCAGTAAGAAAAATACACGTGGAAGTCCATTAAAGAAAATCCACGAACCAAGGAAGAGAAGTCGATAATAAATTACATCGTTTGGGATCATAGAGAAAAAAACCCAATGATTGATCAATGACGGTAAGTCAAAAAACCAGACATTAGTTAAATATTATTAAAAATATCAAATCCACGGTAGGGAAACGAGGGCCAATGGCTTGATTTTAGAGTGGGGCTTTAAAGATTGACGAATGATTGAAAAAATACATTCTATTTTGCAAAGACTAGTCTTTTCTCAATAATCTGCCGGTGATGACTTTGCATTTCAATGATTAATATATTTCTATTTATGTCAATAAACATAAATTCTATTTTAATATATTATTTTCGATTAATAATTAATTTAAATATTTACAGCTTATTAATAACGTATTTCCCAATAATAGAATTTAATATTTTATTAGTGTAAATTAATCAAAAAAATTATTTTTTGAAAAAATCGATAAATTTGAACAGTTTAAGTCTATTTCAGTAACCAGTTTATCATTATTTTATAATGAAAACGTAACACTTCAATTATCAACAAAGTTATTTCAACTCATGGAATTCACATGGAACTCATCTACGAGCCTACAAACTCATCGTTGTACAAAAATAAAACTTTGAACGTGCCTAATGTTTTGAAACGCGTCTATCCCAATACCTTCTTCTTCCAACCCTAATACCCATAATTTTTTATTTTGAGATTATTATTTTTTTATGAAGAATTACACAAATTATGAAAAAAAATGATAATAATAAAAAAATAAAAGAAACGTGGAAGTCAATTATAGAGGAGAAAAATCTAAAGATGATAAAATCCATGAACAAAGAAATGAGAAGTCGAGAACGGATTGCGGAATTGTATAGTAAAACGCGATGATCAATTGATGAGGTAAGTCAGCAAAATATAGACCCATAGAAGTTAGTCAAAGAGTGTCTTTTTCCTCAATTATCTGCTGATGATGACGTTGCATTTCAATGATTAAATGTATTATTCACTAGTCAATTTAGGGTTTGTTTGGTATTGGTATGATTTTTACTATATGTCCAAATGTATGTTTTGAACAAATAAATATTAATCTATGTTATTTAAAAAAAATTATAAATAGATTTAATATTTGAGCAAATAATAAAATTGTTGAATTAATATTTATGTCTAGACCCAATTATGCGGAGTTATCAATAAAAAGCTAGAGGAACATGACAATTAAAAAAAATTAAATTATATAAAAAAAATAAGTAAAACATGTGTAACACCAAAGCATACAATATTACGTGTAATAATAACTTAAAATTGAAGTAAAGAATATCAATATCAATATTGATAAAACACAAAACACAATATTAATATTAAAATTAAAATAACAAATCAATAATATACTCCCCCTCACTCATATATCAACTTTTTGAAATAAATATTATTTCCCCCTTTTTGTCACGAATAATAAAGGAAAATTAATGCAACAATAATACAGAGAGGAATGCGTGAGTTTTTTAGATAACTATTTTAGATAACTATGTTTCTTTCTTCCCTGATTTGTGAGCATATGTATAATTTTTTTCTTTTATTTTTTTCCTCTTATGTGCAAAGTCATCCTCCTTAAACTTTCTAAATGATCATTGTAATAGATTTTAGGCCATTGATTCAAAAGTCAGATAACTTTTAGGGCAATAATGCAGATGCATACACCTAAATGTATCATCAATGAATAACACAAGTGCTCTTACCAAGAAGAGCAACACAAGCAATGCCACAATTTAAATCATCACTTTGACCTTTGAGTTCACTCTTTTTAACTTAATCTTCTTAGAAGAAGATGTAATCTTAGTCAATTGAGTTATCAATTCAACCAAATGACTCACTTGATTAATCAAGAATTTATTTGGAGAGGTACAAACTTGTTCTTAGAAGAGGCTTCAGTATTAGAATTTGTTTTATTAAGGTATAAATCTCCTCTATTCCTATTGGGGTATTTAATTTTTCCAAATTACTGATAAGAGATTGGACCTTAATATCTAATAACTCTTTCTCAACCCTTAACCTATTCAAACTTCTAGTGGATTCTTCAAGTTTGGATACAAGACTCTCAATTTCTAATTCAAGATTGTTCAAATTTTTTAAAAGCAGAACAATTCGTCTTTTTCAACTTAAAGCACTCCTCAAACAACCGGTCATAAGCCTCCCGAATATTCATATCACACTCAGATCCCGAATCAGAAGTGATTAACTTATCTAGACAAGATTCTTTGGACAAGGATCGCTATTAAACTCCTATACCAATAGTTAAATTAATATTATGTTTAGACTCAATTATACGGAATTAACATTAAAAAGCAACAAGTCAATATTTTTTGATTGCTAAATGATTAAGTTTAGTTAATCCAATTAAATTAATCCTTAGTGTCGATCAAATAAAATAATCAGATAAAAAGCAATTAATAATACCAAAACTGATCATGGAGGAAAATCTCAACTCTAGATAAAAAAACCTTATGACAAACTTGCAAGTAAACGATCCATTAGAAAAGTTAACTTATAATTAGTCAAGATACTGCTTAATTTTAGCTGACTCTGGCCACTTAAATTGTAAATCACCAAGAAGCTCCTTTGATTGTGAACGCTCGCACTTCCCAACACTATGGGCTACTTTTCCAAGAACGAACATTGTTCTTCATTGGAATGTCGTTTCGCAGCGCTGGAACTCCAAGCTCATCTTCCCAAATCTCAGAACTTTGAAAGCTTATTGGAGAATGTAGATTTTGTTTTGGTGTTTGATCAAAAATCTTTTTGTGTTTTGATATGTTGATTGAGGCAAGAGATACTAGAATATAGATTTTGATTTCAAAGTATGTTCTCTTGAATTGATTCAAGGCTCAATCAATGTTGGAACAACGTTTGGGATGAATATATGAATATTGTGTTGAATCTAAGTGTGTGTTCGGTAGAGATTAACATTCAATTAAAATTGAAAATATAGCTGTTATTGAGTCTCACTAGTCTAATAAAAGTCAACAATAACGGTTAGTTTTTCAATTTTAATCCGATTTTAATCTCTACCGAACGGGCCATAAGAATCTAAGAGAATGTATTTATGATCTTCAATAAAAAGATCTCTAAAATGAAATAATGATTCAAAACACTTTGGGACGAACCTATAACTTTATATTTATAATATGCAATGTTTTGGGATGAAAATAAACTCAAGATTAGCTTGAAAATTAAATTTTATTGTTCCTCAAGCACATAGGCCAGCTCAGGCTGGCGGTCCCTGAACATTCAGTATTTTCGTCATAACTTTCTCGATGTCCGATTGAGGTGATCAAAAGTGTGTTTGAAAACTAATTCAAATGGCTTCTACAAGTACCATTTTTCAAATTCAAATATTTTTTATGTGAAAAATGCATCGCAACTTATAGTTGAGAATTTGGAGCAAAACTTGTATAACACTTTGATACTCATTTAACTTCTAATTGCATCCCATTGATCATATGTGATCTTCTTGAAAATCTTTGACTCCTCCAATGACTCTATCAACCCCAAATTATTTTTACAGTAAATTCGACTCAGTAATCCTATTTTGATTTTGATTACGACTCGATAAATTTCTAATACAATTCAACTAGGACATGATTTTGACCAGTGAAATTGTCAATTACAAATTCGGAAATTGATATTTTTGCTATTTGCAAAATTGGACCTAACAAAAATGTACATTAATATAGATATTACAATAAATTGAGAAGTTATGTTGTTAAATATGGAAAGATTCAATTCATAAAGTGATCAAATGAATTGTCCGTGGTTAGTAAATAAAGTCGAACACTTTATTTTGATGAGGTCATATTATCTTATTAAAGTTTATCTAGACTTTTATAATAAAGATCATAATAATGAATAATTGGATTAGACCGAGTAAGATTTAGAATTAAATGCAATTGACAATCAAATGCACGCCTAAATACGGAACAAATTATGAACGTTAATTACTAATTTGAGTTCTTTGAGGTAAGAAAAGTGAGATGAATGAACATTAATTATTAATTTGAGTTCTTCGAGGTAAGAAAAGTGAGATTAATTATATAATCAATACTTCGATGCTTTAGAAATTACAATGAACTAATTAACAAACATATTTTCGTAATATGGAATCCGTAACCTTATTTATGAAACGATAGTTGGCGTTAGTATTTTTCTAACAAGTAATTTAATATGAGCTCAGTAATTTAACGATAAGGTTTTTAAGCTTATAATTATGATACAATCACAATAGATTGTAAAAGTGAAAAAATGAAATATGTGATATTATATAAATAATTAAAAGTGATTGATTGGTCAAATGGAGTCACTTGTAGACTTTCCCCAAATCTTTGGTCAAATAAACAGTAATTTCCTATTCCTTTTCCTTTTTTGATTTTTCTGATTTTTTTAATTATATTTTATATGATAATATTATAAAGTTACCATTTTACCCTCATTTACTTGATAAAAAATGGTCAGACTTTAATTTTTGGGTCAACTGGCGGCATCTTTGACGGAAATTATTCAAAAGGGTCTCACCTAAAACATTTGAAAATGTTAAGGGTGACGACTGCAACAAATCAAAGATTTGAAAAAAGTTGCTAGTGTTTCAAATATTTGGGACTTTTACTGCAATCATCCCTTATTTTAACGATTGATGGGGTAAATTGTTGATCACATGTCAAACGAATTAATCATTGAAAAGTTTCCATCATTTCAATTAGTTTATGAGTTCTGTTGCATCCGTTTGTGAATATAGTTAAAACTAATTAATTAAGGATTATTCTACTTCATCCTAATGAGTTACCGAATTTTTTACCGAATCGTCACATGGCGGCCCCCTATTGGGGGCGCCCACCATGTGGCGGTTCGGTAAAAATTCGGTAAAAAATTCGGGTAGTATAGCAAGGTCCATTAATTAATCTTGAAAGTTCAAGAGTTGATAGGTACAAGAATTAATTAATTGAAGTTTAAATCATATGTGTCCGATCACATTCTTTTGGTGAGTTTTTTTTTTTTTTTTTTGAAGAAAATAAAGTTATTCATTCATCAAATCGACAAGGAGTACATTTGAAATAAATAAATGCGGAAAATAAAACCAATCAACAATATCATGTAATGAACTAGTGGCCTTAGCTAGTATGTGAGCTACTTGGTTAGCCGATCTCCTAACCCAATTGAACTTGATATTCGGTAAATTTCTAGCAACAAGACGACACTCTTCAATTAGTATACCAAAGTAAGAATTGTCAACTCCGTCATTCTATAGAGCACTATGAACCAAGAGAGCATCTATTTCAATGGTTTGGACCTCAGAAAATTTAAATTTAATCCAAGAAAGGGCCTCACGAATAGAGATGGTAACGGGGCGGAGCATCCTCTCCCCGTCACTCCCCCATCCCGTTCCGCCCCGGGCACCACCCTGCCTTAGAAGGGGTGGGGCTGTGCTCGGGTCGGGGTGGGGCGGGTGAGGGGTACGGGCTTGTCCCGTTTCCTGCCCCATTTATTTTTTATTTTTTCAAGAAATTTCAGTTAACTAATTTATTTTTTTAATTTGTCGTTAATTTTTTTTTTTTTTTTTCATGGGGTGGGTTCCCTGCCCCGTGACCCAAGGCAGGGCGGCAATCCCCGCCCCACCAATCCGTCGGTGGGGTTTTTTTGGCCCCATTCGGGGCGGGTCTTTTTGAATCACTACTCACGAACCCCCAAAGTCTAGGTGATAAGTGGATAAACAATACCTTGTACAGGAACAACTCTGGCAGCAACGAATGACCCCAAATCTTCTCGAATCACAAGGCCGAGCCTTGTCTTCTCTTGGTTTTCAAAAATGACTGCATCAATATTTAATTTGAAGGAGTCACCACCTTAAGCACTGTAAACGACTTAGCTTTCCAAACAGTTTCATTACAGTTATCCAGATGGCCCAACAAATCATAGCGATAATCTCTTGTTCTTGTTGATGATTTTTGAAGATGGCTATGAGCTATTCTTTGAAATTAGCAACCAAGAGGGGGGAACTGACTACTCCTACTGCCTCCCAAACTTTTTGGGCAAATTCACAAGAGACAAGAACATGAAAAACAGATTCTTCGTGCATTAAACAAATCGGGCAATGGCTATCAACGTTGACTCTTTTAGCCCTCAATTGATCAAGTGTTGGAAGAACATTCAACAATGCCCTCCAGAGTAAATTTCGAACCTTCGTCGAAATTTTATATTTCCATAGGTTGTTCCAGAAGCTCTCCATAGCAGTGTGAGAGTGTATGAAAGAATCCACCACCAACAGCTTATATCCACTTCTTTGAATAAAATCATGTTGCTTTAAACATGCTTTCCTACTTTTCTGAGTTTATATACAATTTTAAGTACGGACCTATACAGAATCAGGGACACAGGAGTACCGTTAGACAGAGGGCTGTTAGGGAAACAAGTCCAGGAGACTCACCATAGTGAGGCTAGGAGTGTATACCAGACAGAAAAGGAGGAAGGAATCCCCAATCAACACAAACAGTAAGAAGGTTTAAATTTGTAAAAATTCTTTGAATTATTTAATACAAGCATGTCAGTTGGATTCACTTGTTTGATTTTACATACATTTATTCTGCACCACGAAATTCTAATTTTCCCCTCAACTTGGTATCAGAGCCATGAATACTGAAATAATTTGTGTTGAATGTTCACAATACATACTTATTTTTACAAATGAGTTAGAAATACATGAATACTATGAAGAAATGTACAGAAATGCTATCTTTGCTAATGTACATCGTAAGTCTATCGCTTACTTTAAACAAAAGAAAATTGATACTCTACTTGAGTATAATAAACTGTTAAAGACTTCATTTTCCATTATGTTATTATACATCATAATAATGAATAGACAGGTAAATTGTAGTACTTGTAAGACATATATTTATATCTTCACTCTTGAATACAAAATGTCAAAATTTTATGAGAATGGATGTTATAATTTGACAACAATTGGATCAGACTATAGCATACTTTCAGATCTAAAACAAATGGCTGATAATAATCTGAAAGATACTACAATACAGTTAAAGAGTTTATTATACATTATCTTAATTGCCATTATCATTAATTATGGAAGTTGAAAAACATAATAATGATAACACGGAAGACAAGGATGAGATCTGTGACCAGATTGAATCACAAGGCAATTTCTCAAAAGAAATTTTAATTTCTGATAAGAAACTTGCTAAAATTTGTAAGACAAGACTAACTATAGAACCCAAAGAGATTTTTTCTCTACCAAGTTTTATAGATAGATTTGCTAGTAGAACTAGACATGTATATTATGGAGTATCTCAAAAAGAATTTGCTATACATGAGCAACCTACTTATGGTAAGATAGGAATTTTCTTGCTTACTAAACAAGACATAAATAAAGCCAAACAAAAGGTAGATCTTGATAACAGCAAGAACCTTTTTTGGGTCACAATAGGAGCTATTCGAATCCAGGTTTGAAGCACCTTGTCTGAAAAAATTAATCAACCTATTTCTATGATGTTGATAGATGAAAGAATACAAAATCCTGCTGAAGGATGTTTAGGATCCGTAGAAGGAAACTTAGCATGTGGAAAACTGATCTTTACAGTTTATCCCAGACTTTCGGTCAGCTTACATGACCAGAACTTTGATGAAATTCTTTCTTTCGTACATAAATATGGAAGAACAGATTTAGTCAAAGACAACAATGTACATTTCTCAATTTCATACCTTGTTTAGTTATGCCATACATAACCAGCATAATATGACAATTGTCAGAGAACCAAAAGGAATAAAGATTGATCCTTTATTCTCTGATTACCTTGAACACAAAGAGACATAATTTGAATGGCTAATACAACCATCCAGAAAATCTTTGGAAATTAACTTTAATGACCAAGGAACGCTAATAAAGGAACAAAGACCACTTCTTACAAAAAGTTTGTCTTTTAACAGAAAACCTCTTCCAGTAAGATGGAAGGATAATTCTGAAACAGAAACTAGTCAAAGCAGGCAGCTAAAACAGCTAAGCCAGACTGTCAATGATATAGTTAAAACCATCTATGGTCAAAGAACCATGGATGAAGAAAAAAGAGTAAATTAATATTTCAATATCAGACATATTAAAAGAAATTCAATTCATTAAAGAAAATCTTAAAGAGATTAAGGAGATCCTTAGCTCTTTTCAAGAAAAGAATGAGAAAGTCACGGAAAAACACTCTGCTGTCATTATAGTAGGTGTAAAACTCATGAGAATCATTTCAATACAAATATTCCCAAAACAAGTAAAGGAATTTTTGAAAGAAGGGAAGAATCCTCTAAAACTTCTGAAGAAGAAGTTAAAGGGAAATTTGATATTAAATTTTTAAATTAAATGACAAATTTCAGAAAAACCCTTGAAAATATTTACGAGACTAGCCAAGAGCTTGGACTCTTAAATGTTCTTCTTTCTTTTGAAGACATAGAATTGGACAAAATTGTATCCATTGTTTAAAATATTAACATAGGAGACAATAATACCACTATGACTATAAAATCGGAAGATGAGGAGTCACAACCCTCTGAATCAGTGGATAAAAATCTTTTAGACTATGAAAGTAGTTCTGAAGAGGGTGTTACTATCCATGAAAGATTTTACACCAATAAGGAGGTTGTTCCACCTGGAATAGTCATAAGAGAACCTAAACCTGAGGGAGAAAAGGTAGAAGCTGAAGTTGAAGCCACTACAAGTAATCTAAGGGATATGGAAAAAGGCCAATAGGAGATCATAATCTTAGACCTCATCCAGACAATAATGACAATCAGAATCTTTTAGTTTCTAAATTCATTCCTAAAAAGACCAGTCAACAAGTTACAATTCTTGATTTGGATTGTACCTTAGAACCAGAAAAACTTATTGACGCATGGTACAACCATATTATGGTTGCTATGATCGTTAGTAAAGAAATCATTAGAAGCGAAACTAATTCTTGGAATTATGTTTTAGCCAGTACAAGAGGAAATGCAAGAACATTCCTAGAAACCTTTGATTTTGAAACTAAAAATGCTATTTGGGGAGACTCAAAAGCTAACATACCACATTTGATTCAAAGAATTGTGGAACAACTTTACAAACAATTTACAGGACAAACTTACGAAGTTTTCAAAAGTATTTGAACAACAATAGAAACTACTGATGCATTAAATCATTTAGAAAAAATTTCTATTTGTGATATGTGTTATTTTGAAAATTATACTTGTGAATTTTCAAAATATTATTACATCTGTCCAGTTGAATTATGGATAAATTTGACAGAAAAATTTATAAGAAAATTACCAGAACCATTTAACCATGAAGTTATGGAACTGTTTGATAATGCAATTGCAAAAGAAAAAGAAAAAGTAGATCCAAGAACCAATATGCAAATTGAGGTATCACTTGGATTGGCTATTACACTTACTAGAAATCTTCTTGCAGATAAATGCAAAGAAAGTATTTCAGTAAGGGATAGTAGGCAAGCAGTAGCCAGAAATCCTAGAATTCGTTGTGATAAGTATCTCAGCAGTTCCAGGACAGTATGGATGTTTACCATCCAAAGAACATAAAAAGAAAAGAAAAATCTTTTCTAAAGAGAAAAAATATTTTTTTAAAAGATATAAAAAACATTATAAACAAAAAGATTTCAAAAAGAGGAAATTTTTCAAAAAATTCTCGAGGGGGGGAAGAAAGAAAAAACAAAATGGGACAAAAAGAAATTTTATCCACAAAAGAAGAAAAATTGTAGGTGTTGGCTCTGCAATGAATCTGG
>CAIGRF010356244.1:60005-81060 GCA_903798235.1 Fraxinus ornus | reverse complement strand
TTGTACAGACGGGTACAATGTATTTTTTGTGAATTTCTGAGCCCCAAATAAATCGATATTACTTTGTGTATTATTGGTGTTCTTGGTGAATATTCTTGATTGCTTCCGCTGATTTCGAGGCTCCTAACCTTACACATCCTAACAAAGTATTTGCCAGTAGACTTCTCTGAAGATGAGATTTGTTATATAGCTTCACTGACAGCTCCATCACAATTCACAACATGGTTGATAAGGCGAGATGTGACCTCAGGTGTAATAGATACTTATTACTGACAAAGCAGGAATTAATGTTTTACCATGACAAAATTTTAGGTAGTGAAATATTTACAGAGAGTTGATGAAAATCAAACTAGGCTACGAGCGAATATAACGTACGTCATACTGATGGAAATCCTTACGAGGTCACTCAGTAAAAAAGTGGTTGGTCTTCATAGGTTTCAAGTTGAAATGATAATCAAGGTAGAGGTAGCTAAGAATGTCCCGTGGATAAACAGATTTAGTTTATTGTTAGCATTTTTGCAAAGTTGTCCTTGTTAGGTTATGTTGGAATTGTATATGTGATTGTCATTATCCGTATCCAAAATCCAATTATTTGAATTGTAACATAAGTCAAAAGAGTCTCCAAAATATATGTTATTTAACTTGTAATTAGAGTCAAAAGAGTTAGGTTGGTATAGTCCTAAGAGAAGTTGAAGACAATTCTAGAAGATCAAGAAATTGACCTACAGGCGCTAGCTAACCACTGGCTTTCTCGCTCGAGCGACGCAACCCAAATTGAAGCAGAATCCTGATGCTAGCCAATGCTAGGCTGCCTAATGCTCGAGCATCGTATATATCTGGGTAAATCCTATTTCAATTAAACAGTTTGTTTTCTTACTCTATTTCACCCCCCAAACATCTCATATTATAAATACCCACGTCTACATCGTCCCAAAGGTGTGTTGGATCATTATTTTCATTATAGAGAACATTATTTGAATTTCCAAAACACATTCCAAAGTTCTATTGATTCAACCTTACTTATTAATAATTCATCCCAAACATAATTTGATAGATTGAGCTATAATTATCTATATTCTACCACAAATCAAAACATAGAAAGATCTATTTATAAAATAGCAAAACATAAAACTCAACCTTCTCCAATTCAGAGTTCTGAAGTTTGAGAAGAGATGCTTGGAGTTCCAGGGCTCCGAAACGAAAAGCACTCATTCTAGATGATCTGTGAAGAGAAAAATGGCCCAAAGTTATGGGAAGTGCAGACATGCACAACCAAAGAAGTTTCTTGGTGATTTACAAGTTAGGTGACCAGAGTCAGTTAAGGTTTATAAGTGTCTGGATTAATTGCAAGTTAACTTTTCTAGTGGAACGTTTACTAGCAAGATTGCCCGGAGGTTTTTTATTCAGTTAAGGATTTTCCTCTGTGATCAATTTTGGTGTTTATTATTTACTTTATTGTTTTGATTTGATTGATTAAAATTGATTGACATATATTTAATTGAATTAATTAACCTTATTTATCTAGAAACCAATTAATAAGTGACTTATTGCTTTCAATTGTTTAGTTTCGATTTTGCGTCTAAACTATTCGATAAATTTAAACTTTCAATTGGTATTGGAGCTTAATTGCGATCATTGACCAAAAAATTATCTAGATGAGTCAATCGCATTCTGATGTAGGATATGATGATCATATGGATATTCATGAAGCTTATGACCAGCCATTTAAGGAGGGTCTCAAGTTAAATAAGGTTAATAGATCAGTTTTTAAGAAAGTGAATGAATTTGAATTAGAAAAGAGAGCATTATAATTAAACTTGAGGAGTCTACCAAATGATTGAATGAATTAAGGGTTGAGAAAGAATCCTTAGAAATTAAGATTAAAACTCTTACAGATAATCTTGAAAAATCAAATGCCCAACTTCAATCATTCTCTAGTGGATATAAGAAGATTGATAACATGATAAGTGTGAACAAAATAGATGGGACTCAAAGAGATTTAGGTGATAATGAAACAAGTTGGTACCTGTCTCAATTAGGCATAAGGTACTAAACTTGAAATCTAAAGTTGCTCCTAGGTTCATCCCCACTTGTTACCACTGTGGAGAGTTATGACACATAAGATTTAGGTGCCGTAAACTGTTGAGTAGGAATAATAAGGCAAAACATAGGATTCCTCAACATAAGGTTCAAAATTTTGAAACCTAATGTAGTTCCTAAATTCATTCCTAAAAAATGTAATCTTTATTTGGCTTCCATCCTTGAACGGATAAATAATCATATATCAAAAGTTGGGACCTCAGAATCAAAACCATGTATTGCCTGGTAACTTAAACGTGCAAAAATATTCCGATACGGATCGTTTACTCTTTTATCCTTCAAATAAGCTATGCATCTTTCAACCTCACTTTTCACTTCTGAATACAATTCATCAGCTTTTTCTCTGCTTTTCAATTCCTGCTTCCTTTCTGCAACACAATTTAAAAGCTACATCAAATCCAAATGAATGTACTCGATCAGAACCTCAAAAAATTAAGAGAGCTGAAGAATACCACCTTCTGTCTCTATTGCCTTCCCAAAGTAGAAATAAAAGCGGCCTGGAAGTTTGGGTAGAATTATTGGAAGGTGTACATCTTGGTTTGAGACGTCTCCTTCAGCATCGGTCCTATGTTTATACATTCACGACCATATTTCAAAGTAATTTATATCAAAAGTCTGTGCATAATTAGACTTGAGGTAATTATGCCAACTAGCTCTTCCATCTGTCTTTTGGAAAGTGGTAAAACATACTATTGTGACATCTTGCTAGAGTATAGGAAAATAAATCTGCACAATTATTCAGTTACCTCAAATTCACTGTCTCATCCGTTAACTTCTCTATACCGGCCTTGAAATACGGTATCTTTCTCAGGTCATCATAGTCCAAGAGTAACTGATGAAAAAAGAAAAAAAAAAAAACCCACTTCTTTATTAGAGGACCTATACTAAAAGAACTTCACAAGAGTCCATATAAGCACATCTAGCATCAGTTGACATGTAAACATGTAAGAAGAGTAAAACAAGAAACACAAAAGATTCATCCAAATTCTTCAACTCAGTCCAGCAATATAAGCTCAGTTCCAAAATTAAAATTAATAATGTAACAATGTTGCAGAAATTTATTAACTTGCCAAACGTACTGTGATCCATTTGCATTAATCTTTCACAGTGCCATTATTTGTACTCCGCTGTCATACTATCAAATTAATCTCACGGAGTTCACTTTTCACCAATTTCAGGGATCACGACTGTATAATACATGTACATTCTCCTTACTTCAGAGAAAATTTCAGATTATGTTGACAGGATTTACATTTTCATAAAGCTGAGACTTTATTTGATTTAGTTACCATCTTAAGAATTCCTACTTAGAAGAGCAGCAGTGATTATACTGTAAAACATATAAGCTTCAGAGGAAGTCAAACTTCTCAGCTTACTTGACCAACATCATCTTCCCCGACAACACCAAAAGGTATAATTTTTGCTCCAAATCTCGCTGCCATCCTGACAAACTCTGATTGTTCTGGCCAGAACAACTTGTACTCCTCACCCTGAATGGTGCAAATAACTAATTATTTAGATTAGAAAAAATTAACACAACAAAGAAGAGATGAACAATGACAGCTGTGCATTTGAAGAAATGTACTTCAACATAGTAAAGCTAGAAAATTCATGAAAAATATTCCCAAATTTGATATATAATAAATATATATATTATATATAGACACACATGGCAAGAATTCATCTGAAAAAATTATGGCCCATTACTTGGTCAAAAAATGTTCCTGGTAAAATTTCAAACAAGCAAGCCGTGACAAGATGATTTATGCTTCCACAGGCAAGCAGCAGATAGCACACACTTGCATAGGATATATGGTTATTGTAATTTTATCATCGAGATACTGTAGAAGAGGTTATATTACTACTATTTACTTTCCGATGAAGAGCCTCCCGCATTCCTCCCGGATACAGAAGGACATGGGACTTCGATGAAAAAAGTTTATAGAAATTAGTTGCTGATACAGGTACCGCCCCCATCTTTCTGAACATATCATAAGATGACAACTCGGGTAATAATCCATCCTTTAACTTGGTGAACATCATTGGATGTGCTATGCCTCTCACGAGAATATTTCTTTCAATCCAAAACCGGGATACCAGAGGGACTAGTTCAAATCCAAGCATCATGTGATAACCAACGAGCAATACTGGTCCTTCAGAAGGAATGCCTGCAAGTCCTCGCACAACTTTTCCACTTTCCAAGGTTGAGAGCATTACAGGATTCATGGCAACCTCAGTCCATCTGAAAACAATGGAGTAGGATTAATTAAAGATAGAATTCATGAAGAAGTTTTAAAAAAAAAAAGGCTGGAATGGTCTTTGACTGATTTACCGATAATGGAGCACACAGAAGAAACAAATATATATACTCATGTTAGTAACTACAATCACCTGATTGTCCTCCATGAATACAAATTGACCGTTCAGAGAAAAATAAATTAGTATACCTCTACCAGCTTTGTGTATATTAAATGATAAACTGCATAGTTCCTCGTGAACCTAAATGAACTAAAAGATAAATAAAAACAAACAGACATCCTATATGAACACCCTTTCCTGAAGGTGGTGCTGCGTGTGTGCATTAATGGAACCTTTATATGGTGTGACTAGTTCGGTCATTTAACAATGAAAGATGGACTGTCCTTCTTGAACTGATAAACTCATAGGTTCAAAACAAAGATCCGGGCCATCCGGCTATTAAGGAAGGTTAAATCACTTTAAATCGTGGGTGCAGGATTCTTCGAAAAAGTGGGAGACCTGGGACCTTTGCTTAGCAATGAATGAAGGGAAGCTCAAAGAGATTATGCTGCTGGTTTTGGTGTTAATGATAATAAGAATATCGCAGGCAAGAAAGAAACTAGCTTATATACTAGCGAATTGTCAGAAACATCAGTTACCTATGAGGTTCATAGATTTTTCTAAACTGAGAAGGGCTTGGCGGTAAATAATCAAAGACATAGTCACGGTGTCTTCTTCGGCGATAAAAACTGGCACCCATTAGGATTGTAACCAAATCGAATCCATCTTCCTGCAAATGAACAGACTTTCCTTTCAGATCTGCAAATAAAAAATGCAATAGAAGGTGATAGAACTTAGTGTATTAACTATTAATTTGTGTCTAACAGCCTGTGTTCTCCCTATAAAATCAAGCCTGCAGAAACAGTCATTATCAGAAAACGGAAAAGAATCCTAGTCAATCCGTGGCATGTAAAGAAGCCAGGTTGTACTCTATTTCTTTTGCTTCAATCATATAATGCCTTTGTGCTCTGCCTCTTGGATAACTATTCTATACATAATAGAAGCATAAAAAATTTTTGATATTAATATAATAATTGAATATGTCACGATTATTGCAACTGTGAGAAAGTGATCTTCACCTAAGTGGATTTTAGTGCCTAAACTTTTTCCAAACAGTACGTGTCATGCGTGGGGGGAGAGAGAGGTGCATCAGCATACCAAGAAGAGGGCATGACCACTGTCATTAAATGTGCGGATCTCGCAATTCGGCAATATCTGACGGAGTCTTTCACCTTCATCTCTACTTGGAAGTAACTGATCCTGTCCACTGCAACAGTAGAAATCCAGCCCCATGATATAGAAAGGTACTTAACGAAAATAGATAGAAAATAACATGAAACAAATGTTTTAAGTTTTAATACTAAGACGAAAACAAAAGGAACAAGGAGTTGAGTTTTGCATTCAGCAGTCTCAAGATGAATGGGACCTGATATAAAATATACTCAACCCAATAAAAGCAGATAAAAACTTCATTGTAGAGAGAAAATGCTCAACTCAGTAACTAAAGAGAAGTCAGCAAAAGACTGAATGTTTGTAAGAAAAATCAAATCAAACTATAAAGTCAAATCAGAAGGGCTGAACAGTTGGAGAACCTCGTAAGTATCAGTGTTTTAGCTTTGACAGCATGAAGACGTGAATTGGCAGATGCTGCAGCTGATTTGAGCATGTTCAGCTTCCAGTGAATCGTTTCTACGTTCAAAAGCTCAGCCAGGACCTGTGCCGCTAATCATCATTTTCTTGAATACAATAAATGAGAATATCTAGAATGCTATAACAAGTACAAAATTGCACCAGCTGAAATCTTAAAGAAACAAAGTCAACTTGATCTGAAAATCTACAGATCTTGCAATTACAAGGAATGAAACAAAACTTCAGCAATGGAGAATCGAACACCATGATTATTTTATATTTAAGGCATGGGATAAAAGGTGCATCACAGTCACGATGAGAAAAAGAAACTAGATGCTATGCAGAAGGCAGCAAAGTATATGTCAAAAAAGTATTATTGAAGTCAGCATCCCTGTCTAGACATGTTAGAGTGCATTCATGATGACGAAAAGGCACTCTGCATGATATATACAGTAAGGCATCAAAACATGTCAAAATGGTATCATTAATGTAACCAGCCAACATCTAAGCATGGACCTGTTAGAGGGAGACATTGCTTCATAACTTATTCTCTCAAATTGAATCTTACAGAAAGATAAGATGAAAATGCTACAGCACCCTTGGATAGCTCTCCAACTGTTTGCTCCAAAGGAAGTCTTTTCTCCATGGTTGCCATCAGTAACGTTGATGGGATACCTAATTATTGAAAGTTGCCTTTTCAATAATAACATTTCAAGTAAACAAAAGTGTTCCGTGCTCTTCATCATCATAATTATTTTAAAATTTGTTCTTTAGAAGTGAAGATTTGATTGCATGAAAAGACAAAAATTTATAGATTCATCTTCAATTTCAATATCGTCAACTAATCTAAGATTCTAGAAACTGTTCATAGAAACAAGATCCTAACTATGCTACAAATTTGTAGTTTAAATAAAACCGGCACATTCATTTTCTGATCTAAATGAAGGGAAGATACTTTTAATAAAAGAAACTTATGTGCGCCAAAGATACAGCTTTTGCAGGACTTCATTAATATCCTCCAAGCCCAATTTTAAGTTCCAATATGAGTTCTCCTAGGGACATAACCCTTATTTCAAACTCCCTGTTACATAGCTCATTGTCTATTCTAAAATGCATTTAGATACTTACATATCAGAATGGAAAAGGAGAGATTAAATTTGTAGTCAAGAACCAGTAGACATTATACAAATGAATTTTATATCAACCCATGGTTAGACTATAGACAGCTTCATGGATGCATGGCCACTTCAAGTCAAACTTTGGAAAGAGAAATTTAAGGCAAGAAAACCTGTCATTAAACTCAGCATGTAAGGCAAGCCAGCACGGAGCTGCTCGGGCAGCATTACAGACAAAGGTATTAAAGTTTGAAGCTGTGATTTGCCGAAAGATGTAGCTGTACGAAGACATTGAATAGATGAAAATCAAACTCTCTTATGCACATACTAAAGTAGTTTAGTATCTAATAAACACCAACCTGGATTAGCTAAAACAACTACAAGGTCAATGTCCGGAGTACGGGCAGCCACAGCTAGTGCAAGACATCCCCCCAGAGATTCTCCAACAAGATATATTGGTCTATTTCGTGAACGGCAATACTCCGACCTAACTGTGCTTTCAACAAGCTTCACCAGGTCTGCATATTAAAGGGATATTTAGAAAAACTAGATTATCTTCTTATGTACTGCCTTAAAAAAGAATAGAAATATATAGTTTCAATATATAATACTCAACACCACGGGAATATGCCAGCAAGGCAGGTTCCTTTTTAGAGAAAAAGAGAGACCTTTAAATGATGTTCGATCCATAACGGGAATATGCAAGCACCATATATCAAATATCCTTCATGTAACGAAAATAAAAAGGATTAGATGTCGCACGATAACATATTATGAAAGACAAAGTGACATATGGATATGATGGGAACTTAAATTCATCGAAACTTACTTTCCCAGTCTTTCATGATGCAAGGTAAGTCCAAGTCCAACACCGTCGATCCCTGCAAACTTCTAACAAAATTTAATATTGCAAAATAGAAAATCAAAAATTGCTTTGTAAGGTGATACTAATGAGCTCAATACAATCATTACAGAATATATTACCATCAAACCCATAAGTATTTACGATTAGTTTATTCCATTAAGAAATTACTGCTTATCGTGTTTAGTTCCAAATGAAAACATGAAAGAAATGAGTGAAAAAAACATAATTCATGGTGACATTTACAATTTATACATTCATTTCCTTTCGTTTTTGTGACATCTACCGAATTTGAATCTTCAAATTTGGTTTGGTTTTGACTTGAGAGAAAAGTGTGTAAATCTTTTTTTATCTTTCGAACTGTAGGAAAAAGGGGCTTTGATAAGCTAAAACGTGTATTAACTATTACATACGTGACTTATCAAAAAATCTGTTCAACCATAACATATGAAAAGATTAAGCATCTCATCCTAATTTAAATCTCCAAAATTTACAAACTATCATACTAGAATCCACTGAATCTATGGCTAAATTTAATGTTAGAGCCTGTTTGGTGTTTTAAATTAAAATGAGAGAATGTATTTTTTTGAAGCGATGTGATAGGAAATATGTGGTTGAAAAAGAAGGAAAAATTATTGATGTGATAAAAAATATTATTTTATTGAAGAATGTATGGTTGAAAATGAGTAGAAAAATGAGAATGAAAAAAATAATGTACTCAAACAGGGCTTAGTACTGAAGTTAAACATTTATTTAGCCCCAGTTTGTTGTCGCTTAAAATGTTATAAAAATCCACGTCAATGTTAAGGGTCTGTTTGTTACGGATTCTCAAATTCTACAGTAAATCAATTCTCATTTTCAACCACACATTCTTCAATAAAATAATATTTTTCATCACGTCAATAATTTTTTCTTCTTTTTCAACCACACATTTCTCGTCATATCACTGTTCAAAATCAATTCTTCCTCCAAAAAATCCCTACCAAACAAGCTCTAAGAGTTAATTTTAAGCACGCATTTCAACCTTATTTTTATCAACTTTTCAATCACATTTTTCATCAAAATTCTACTAAAAATTTGATTTTTAGTTCCACTAAACAAGGACTTAGGTAATCAATAAATGTGAAGGATGATATGTGTCATTTCACATTTTTCATTTGTCAAATAAACAGAGATTTTCAGGTTGAGTGACTAACTTAAAACCGAATGAAGTTCAGTAATTTAGCTTTATCTAGCACAAAGAAGAAGAAAACAAAAAGAAGATAAATCCCCTGGTAAACTAGAAGGGAAAAAAATAAAGAGAGATTTTGACCTGGCAAAAAAAGCAAGAGAGGAGAGTCTTTCAATCGAGCGCCGCACACTAAAGGCGAAAACCACCGAGGCGGTCCACCGTCCGATCTGGCAATCAATTCTCTCGAACGTTCTAAGTAATCTCTCAAACTCAAACCTCCACTCTGCGACTCGTATTCTCTTATATTTGCCGTCGAGTTCTTGTTCTCGAAGGTTCCATTATCCCGAACGGCCGGAGCTCTTTGCCGTTGCTCTTGCTCGGTGAAAATAACTGACTCTACTGCTCTATTCGTTACCGATGCAAATACCGAGAGTTTCGGCCTTACGTCGGCCGGAAATATGTTACTTCGGCGAATCGGAGAGAAACCGGCGGCGCAGACGCCGGTTCCGGTGGCTGCCATGAGATTTTATTGTTTTTACTTTTTATATTTTGTCTTTCTTCCTCAAGTAGAGACGGTTTGAATATCCTAGCAAAGTTGAAAAGTAGTTCAATTTTTGTAGTGTAATGATGGGAAAATTATGACTAAATTAAAATGGCCAATCATACCACTTTAGGACTAAGAAAGGGGACAAATTGCAGAGGAGGTCCCTAAATTATACACTTTTATGTAAATAGATAGATAATTTGGCCCTTAATTCCGGGTACTTACTTCAACCTTCTATTTTCGTGGAAAATTTTCAATATTGAGCCCCTGTTTGAGCCAACTTTTTTAAAAATAAAAATGAAAAATATAGCCGCTATTGGGGCCATACAAGAGATAGAAAATTTGAATTTAAATGTTGATATGATGGATAACGGTCCTATTTTTCATATTAAGGAGAAAAAAATATGGTTCAAAATAAAAAGTAAATTGAAGTTAGAAGACATTGTTATATATTGTCCCTATATTTTTCAGTTTCTATGCGTGGTTGGCTCTATCTTATCCAATTCTCGAAATTTTGTGGAATCTTGGAACTACTTATAGAAAGAATACCAAGTTTTACTCCCCCACCACCAACTAAAATCCTATTATGGATGAATTTAATTATGTAAAGTAATTTGGCAAAGATTTTTTGTGCATTGTTAGTTAAGTAATGCTACTATGTACAAATCGAGTAAGATTTAACATGTGACTATCTCCACATTGTACATGTAACATTATTGTTATTATTTATGAGATTGGTAATTGAAGTATCGCCATTTAATAATATCAAATAAGAACATAAAAAATAAGTACACCACTAAAATTACAAATTCACAAGAGAGCTATAATATTAGTGTTACTTGTCTCAACTTCTCCATGTATAAGCCAACCAATGATGCAAAGGTGGTTATGGGATTCATTAAGAAGTACATATTCAATAGATATGGAGCACCTCAAGCTATGATAAGTGATGGTGGAACTCTCTTTTGCAATCGGTTATTAAAGGCAATGCTTCACAAATATGTGGTACAACATTGAATAACCACACATTATCATCCTCAAACAAGTAAACAAGTTGAAACTTCAAACAGACCACTAAAAAGAATATTGGAACTCACTGTAAATGCATCTCTCAAAGTTGGTCTAAAAAATTAGACGATGCATTGTGGGCTTATAGTACCACTTTCAAGATACTGATTAGAATGTCACCATACTGGATGGTGTTTGGAAAATAGTGGTACTTACCAGTAAAATTTGAGCACAAAGCATATTGGACACTGAAGTAGCTAAATAAGGATTTAGAAAAGTCCGGGGAACAAGAATACTATAACTACATGAATTAGAAAAATCCAGAAGAGAGGCCAATGAAAATGCAGCTATCTATAACGAAAGAATAAAGTAATGGCACGATTGGAACACTCAGCAAAGAGTTTTCAAGGTTGGGGACCAAGCTCTTTTAAACAACTCCAGATTGAAACTTTTCCTAAGAAAGCTGAAATCAAGGTGGTCCGAACCTTTCACAATGTCTCAAATATTCCCTTATAGTACATTGAATTGTATCATCTAAAAATTTCAAGGTGAATGGGCAATGTGTCAAACATTATGTCGAGGAATTTTCTACAGCGAAAGACACCTTTGAGATCGTTGTTCCACCCCTAAAATCTGTCCACCTTCAAAATTCAAACAAAAAATCTATCCAAATACACGTGTGCTTGATATAAGGCTCTCTTCAACGAGGATTTTGCTCAAGTTTTAGGAAAACAACATTCAACAGAACTTTGTGGTTGTAAGTCTTAAATATATTCTTTATTTCTTCAATTTTGGGTGTATTGGTGAAGTTTATTACATCATACTTGATTGGGAAGAAGTTGGGACTTCTGATTTCAGGTTGTTGGTAGATTATTGATAGAGGCTTGATTTGGGAAGAAATAGGGGATTTGATTTTCAATTTTGGAAGTTTAAAGTTGTGCTCATAAAGTAATTTTAAAAAATCCTAGGAGAAAGTGTACATTTTTGTGGTGGAATTTGGTTGTCAAATTTGGGGGACACATTGGAATTGAAGTCATTGTAATGGTTAAGATTGAGATTGATTGAGTTCATCGAAGTATAGTGTGAAAATACCTCCTAAAAGAGCTATAACATAGCCTCATCTTCTATCTCTTTCAATAGGACAAAATTTATTAGTGTAGAGGCATCAGAACGATACAAAACTATGATTGTACATAAGAATTGTACCCCCAAAAAGAGGTTTTGACGATTACATGAAAGAGCATATAGAACAACGAGGGTGGAATTTGTTTGCAAAACAACCAAGAGCGGCATTAATATCGGTGGTAAGGGAATTTTATGCTAATCCTAAGAAGCACAGGAACTTCCGAGTGTTTGTGAGGGTTAAATGGATTGCTTTTGATAGAACTTCAGTTACTAGGTCCTATAATCTTTCGAATGTGGATGAAAATGATTATTCAATGTTTTGTGAAGAGAACGTTGATCCCTATGAAATACTTAAGAGTCTTGGCTAAACTCGACACAACTTGGAAACAAACTGAGACCAATGTGATTAATTTTCGTGCTTCGAGTATGATTTTGGAGTGTAAACAGTAGCATCATGAACAAAGGAGCGTGGAATCTTGAATTATGATATTCAGTACGACATGTCAATAAATGACGCTGATCTTCCCAGTTGCACTGACCTTGCTATTCAGTTTCAAGATATTCAACTAGAATTCTATGCATGAGCAGTTCCACTAACAGAATGAATTCAATATTGTATGAGCTTCTATATACTCAGACATGGCATTTCCTCAATCGCCATTATTCCCTGATTACACAGCCAACCCAGTCCCATCTCACCACGACACCGAAGACGACAGAGGCAATTAATGTCTTCACTTAGGTAAGTCCTCCTCCTCTTTTTTACTTTAACATTTGGGACAATGTTTGATTTTAGTTTGGGATGAGTAACTGTTGACCTATCGTTAACATCTCGTTTTGATTATCACAAACAAATTGCGTTCATTTCTAACAAATTGATTTCGAGTGTCTATAGTGATTATTGCAAAATAATAAAATTTGAAGACACGAGGTTTAAGGCCAAGAAATTTGCATGCAACGATCGACATGGAAACAAAATTGATCAAACGAAGCTATGAAGAATGATTCGCGAAAAAAATCGAGAAAAAAGTCGAAGTATGCTCAAGCATGCACGTCGAGACTTTCAAAACGAAAAGCTTAGACTTTTTACAATCATATGTAATAAAGTAAAACATTTCAATACTTGGCACTAAATCGAAACGAGCTCAAGTTTTGAATCTTATGATTGAAAAATCACAACAAAATCATTTTACTCGTAAACTATGCTTTCAAAGGTAAAACCGAAGAACGTAACTTGTAAATACAACAAATAATTTGAAAAACCCTTTTAAACGTTTCTCGAAGCACTTACATTTGATTAAAATTGAAAATGAGGAGGTTTCGGCAAAACTGTCACACTGGACGTCCGGTATGGATTTTTCTGCCCCACGGTAAAAAATTCAACCGTTTTGATTTTTCTGACAAAACGGCTAGTTGACCATCCCATATGTAGCGGACGTCCGGTACTTCTCGTCCAGTACGGCAGAGTTTTTGACGATTTTTCACATAAAAATACCAACTCACTTTGTATTCAATTCTAACCTTTTCTAGATCAATAGATGAGCATTTATTGAGATAAATCATTGATCTTTATTATTTATTCATTCTTATAGATTGATTTATACTTGAAAAACTTTTGATTATTCCGAACTTAGAAAATCAATTTCTATCAAAAATTTTCAATTCAACACTTGAGTCATACTCATTATCATCTATTGAAGTGTTTGCTTCTTCTCTTCTTGTTTTCAACTTTGAATCAATTATTCATTAAGAAGAAAAGATTTCACTTGTAAAATCATTTCGTATCATGGGTCGTGTTGAGGTCTCGAAAAGCTTAATGTTGTAAAATGATCGGTGCTCCTTGGTTGTAAGTTACAGGAAGCGTTGTAAAGGGTTGGATTGCACCATAAGTCAATCATCATAGTAAAAAAGGCTTTGCTCGTGTCGAAAGCTAGGTAATGGGGGACGTAGATTATTGCATTGGATCGAACCTCCATAGTATATCGTTTGCACTATCTATCCCTTCTACTTAACGTTTTTACCTTGTGCAAGCTTACATTGTTCCATTTACGTGCTTGCTTGTGTTTAAATTATTTTCTATCATTTGTGTGTTCTTTACATTGAAATCTTGAGTGATTAACGAAAAAATTTTAATAACCAATTCACCCTTTCTTGGTTAGCCAATATTGGGCTTTTAGTTACATTAATTGCTGATTTGCTTAGTTACTTAATTTCTTCTATGTTATTTTTGTAAAGTGTTTTGATTAAGTTTGTGTGAATAAAAAAAAAATTTGTTGCATACTTATGTGAGATAGATAAACTTGTGGGTCATGATGTTTATACTTGAGAATAAGTATTAGTTTGTGTATTGTGAATAATTTGTGCTTTCATTGAATTTTTTGCTTATCCATGTAGAACGTGATGCTGTTTTATACACATAAATTAAGTTTAGCATTGTACAAGAATAAGTTGATTCATACTTATTATATGTTGAAATATAGGATTTAGATGTTCAATCCCATAATCTATTATTAATGATATCCTTGATATAGTATAATATTGCGGATTTTCGAGCCGTTGAAAGAGATGATTTATGCTTGCAGTAATTCCATGCATGCTGAAACATGGTTGTGTGGAATGTCTTTAACTATCAACTATAAATTAGGCGATGACCATAATCTAAGCCCTATTTATTTTCTCCTTGAAAAAAAATAGAAAAATGACATTGCACTTGCTAATTCTATGCTTCAAGCTTACACTTTTTTTTTACTCAAGTCAGTAAGCCTATATAGTAAGTCTATTGGGTTATCTTGAAACCTGGTACCCATTGATATTTAGAAATTGGGGAGTTACCGACTAAAAGCTCATTATAGGGTCGAGAAGAGGAAAAAATGGCGAGGTTGATCTTGAAATGGAATTTATATCAAAATAAGCAAAACTGTGCAATTGTGCAAGTAAGATTGAATTGTTGGGGTTTAGATAACTAGTGGATTTGAATTGCCTAGTATAAGCTTAACTGTCAAAGCATTCAGAATTTTGGGAGAATCATAACATGCATAGATTGTTGATGATACTGGTTAGACTCAACCAAATTGGAACGGTGTAAAGAAATAATAAATTGAAAATCAACATTAGAATACACCTTGGAAAAAGAATAAAAGAAAATAAGTTTGAGGGTGTATGAATCTTACTAGTTCAAAAATGATATATTCGACCATTGAGGTTTGGGGATTGAACCAACTCGTGAATTTGCAGCGTTGCTCTCGATTCTTCACACACGCACACTTGTTTTGCATTAGATAAGTGAAAGTTTGACTTTTGCATTATGACTTTGAAGCAATTCATAAATTTGATATAATGTTTTCAATCCTAAGCTAAAAAAGAAAGCTATCTAACTGATCCTGTTTTATGTGAGTCGATATGTTTAGTTTTGTTTGTGTGTTTCATTTAGTTCTTTTCTTTTTCTTCGTATTTGCTCGAGGAATAGCAAATTATTAAGTTTTGGGGTATTTGATGAATTTGTTTAACTCATGTATTTCATACCATTTTAACTTTGGTAATTTGTTAGGTCTTATGAATTTTAGAATGCTTTGATGTATATTTTAGTGTTATTTTATAGGTTAGGTAAGGTGGTGCAAAAGTTGGAGAAACAAGTGATGTTGTCATGAATAGAGAAAAATAAGAGTAAGAAATAGGCAAAGAATGCAAGGAACGAACTAAAGTTGCATATAAAACAAGAAGGAGAATTTCATAAAGGCAGACCTACGCGCTTCCTCAATGGCGCTTAGGCGCCACACTCAAGCAAGCAACGAGAAATGAAGCAGTGATTTAGAGCCACAGTCACCATCACGGCGCCTTAGCGCCACTCCAAGGAAGAAAACAAGGTAGCAAGTTGGCACCTAGGAGCCCACAATTGGTAGAAGAAGTAGGAAGCGCCGTCGGGACCATATTGCCCAAGCGCCAACCAAAAATGCCATCACGGCGCTACTCTTCAGGGCCTATGCGTTGCACTGTATTTTCTCGGTTTTAATTTCTTGGCCTGTTCAAAGCCTACAACCACTCCAGATTTGAGACAAACATTAGAGAGGCATGAATACATCTGAAGATGCACTTTTAAAGGGACAATCTGAGAATTAGAGAGAGAGAACATCGAAGAAAAATAAGAAATCAAGTATTTGAAGCAGTAATTTGGGCAAGAAGATTATCTTGGTGCACGATTTGTCAACTTCTCTCTACATCTTAATTCAGACCCGGTGATGTACTCAATTTTTATTCTTTATTTTTCTTCATCCATTATGAGTAGCTAAACATTTTATTAAGGCGGACAATATAGTTTATTGAGACCCTTTAATTCAATTATCAAAATTCTAGTTCTTTAAATTTCACATGTTGATTTATTTACAATATTTAATGCTTGAATTACTTGACCAATAATTCATAGACCTTGAGAACTTATAACAAGTCGAGAGGTGAGTTATAAATTTGGGCCACATAGTAAAATTCAGGGAACTAGATAAAAGCATAGGGATACATTTTCTAGTTAATGTGATTGTTATATGGATTCTTAGAAATTGAATGCATTTAATTAAGGTGTATCCTGATTCACATAAAGATATGTAATTGACTTAGTTAAATAGAATCAATTTGAACTCGAGAAAGGTAAATTGAATATGTTAAAAAAATTAGACCGAGGACTACATTATGTTTTGAATCTTGTCGGCACACCTCATTTATATAGATAACCATATACTCACCCGTATAAAATTAAAATTTTGACAACTCGACCTTAGAATACGATTGCACATTATATTTTTGACACGATAAAACGAAATAAACATCTTCATAATCAGGTCATTGTATATTCTCACCTAATCACATATGATTTTCATATAGCATACTAAAACAAAATCCTATATAACAAAATTGATGTTACAATAATTATCTACCATACCATTTCAAAAGTTATACATATACAATACATGACCCCCAAAAAATATAATATAACAGATTGTAAGGCCAAAACAACAACCCACAAAGCCCTTCAGGTCGTCATCCATCTACATCGAACTTTGAAAACCTGTAAGTGCTTCATAGCTAGTCATGTCCTCTATGAAGTTTCATGCTCACCTATAATGCAAGAACTACATAAGTTAATGCCTAATAAGTAAAAATCATGCATGCTATGAGTATAAGTAGTATGAGTATATGCCACCATGTCATTTTTACAACATTATTCTAAAATGCATCATATTCAAATATTCGTCAAAGTTAACTCCAAATAGTTTCATTTGAAATCTTTTCCTTTCATTGGGCCCTTGACCCACATATTGTGCACCAGATAGAGCTCTGAGCAATATAAATACCAATAATCAATAATGAAATGGTCATTATGATATCGACACAGTCGAGTGGACCATCCTCTCAACTAGAAGTACATCCCCTAAATGCTTCTATGATCACCCAAGAAATATCCCACCCGTAGTGTCAATAATCATAATATCACAAAGGTACATTCAAGTGGTTCACTCTCCCGTTATCACCAAATGTACATTCCCTATCTACCCTTACGATCACCCAGAAAGTCTCATCGCGAGGCCAAAGCATATTTCGCATGCCTCGGTACCCTAGTAGTAGTGGTCGATAAAATATTTTATAATGTAAATTCTTTTTTCCAATCATGTCTATATGCTATATTTTTTTAACGATTGACATATACGATGCAAATGCTCGTGAATGGCACACTCAATCAATATATTTCGGAGCCACATGTTCAATCATTATAACCGTCATATGATATTCCATGATCTCCTTATCAATGTCATATAAATGTTGCAACAATACTCTACAGAGAATTTTTCACAAGTACTATGTTGTTGCATCGTAGTTATAAATGGGTTTTTACTTACCTTTTTGCCTCTGTGTGTAATCTTTCTACGGGGTATAGGTCAAGTCCCCTTTTCACCTAAAGTCGGAAAGCAACTTGTATTACCATCTAATATTAATCACGATCCCCAATTTGATAATATTAACTCACACCTAATTTTCATACTAAGACCTTAGATGCCAACATATTCTAGATTAACACTACAAGTAACTAGCCGTATAACTCCAGTTATTTTCAATTTCAATGAATATAAACATCATTTAATTGGATCATTAATGTCCTAATACTCATTAGATTAACACTACTAGTAACTAGCCGTATAACTCCAGTTATTTTCAATTTCAATGAATATAAACATCATTTAATTGGATCATTAATGTCCTAATACTCATTCAAATCAATTTTTCCTAGCTTTAGAGGCGATTAGTGAGCACGTAAAGGTGGAACTATATGAAATCTGAAGATGGACAGAATCTGTTTTTCAATTTCTATTGCTGCCATGTTCACTTTCCGACCTCCTTTTTGTACCCTTAATCACATCAATCAATTCCCAAAATTTTACCACACTTATATAACATATATGTGCAGGTAAATATGTCATTAATTCACCACAAGTAATCCATTTACAGCCTGAAAATCAATCCCTTTTGTCGAACACCGAATTAAGAATTTTATTATGGCTTGAGTTTCACTTGATTTAACATACCACAACTCAGATTCTAGCCCATTAAAGATCATTTATATACTTCTAACTCATATATAAAAACATTCATATTAATAAATACAATTTATACTCAAGGTATTATCCAAAATATTAGGTTGAATAGGCAGAATCCAGCAACTATGCAATCTGTCCTCAGTTGTTTCACTCAATATATATCCACCAATTATCCCTCTTTAACACCTTCAAAAACAATGAAAACAACTTCAAAACCGTGAGCTAAACTCACCTATTTAGAAGTTCAGTTTTCAGCTTCTTGTTTCTTCTTCGCTTTGCTTCCTTTGCTTTCTCTTTCACTTGAGGTCATTTGGAGATAACTTGAAAGGCTAAATACCATAGTAGGAGGTATATATAGAGTCTTAAAAGGGGTTGGGGTCCGGACTCTTGTCTAGGAATTAAGAAAATGTTGTAGGCACCCAAACATGACATGTGTTAAGCAGGAGGTGACTTCTTCCAGCAATATTTGACTTTTCTCTTCCCCTATTTGGATACAAATTGGATTATAAGATATATATCTATCATATATGAAGTACTAAGGGGTTAGGAGACGTGATGGAAGCCTTAAGGTCAAAGGAATTGAAGGTTAAAATGACGAATCACCAAGCATGAGGTGTCATTTGTAGTAAAAACCTGATTTTACACCCATCATTGTAGTAGAAAACCAAGTGTATATGGACTATCTTAGTGTGTCTACAACCTAATTTAATTGCCATAGGATCCTAAAATAATTTATAGAGCTAATTCCTTAACCATTCATTCGATTCCTTACCCAATTGGCGCTCGATTCTCTATCGACTTCAACAATTTGAGCCTCAATATTTATAATGAACCTTATATTATCTTGTGATCATGTCATTTCATGCTCATATCCCAAATATATTAAAGACTTAGTTAGGGGTTTAGAGCAACCATGATTAACCGAACTAAAAGCAAGTAACTTTACTAATAATCCGCCCCTTTCAAGGTCAAAAAGGTTTATCACGTCAATATCCAACATTTAGATTAACCTAGATTTCTACCATAGCTCAATGTAAGATTCACCACCTAGGTAGGGAGGTCGAAGACTAAAACCATATAGAGATATTAAACTTCAATGACCTAATGCACCATTATAAGAGAAAACTATTTCGAATTATTGATGCAAATGTAATGGCAATGTAAATAGCAAGTAATACATGAATCATATTGTCAAATAATAATACTTTTAAATTGTTATGCTGATTATATCTTGTAAGTTATATTGACTGTGCTATAGAGCCATAACGGTACATTCATAGGGGCCTTGATAATTAATGCTAGAGAAGTGTCAATTTATTGGACAAGAAACGTGCATAAGTAAATGATTTACCCAATCAAATAGAATTATTGGAGGTAATGGTAATTGTTCCATTAAATTTCATGGCACATGAATGTGATCAGCTTCTACGAGAAAAATGGAAGAAGGACAATTAATTGACAGGTTGAAATTCTGGCACAATGCAAGCTTATATGCAATTAAAGGCCCAAACTAAATAAATAGCGTACCAAAGAAATGTCTATTTCATGCTTCACTCACTGGATGTATTGTGTATGTAGTATTTTTTTTGGGTAACAATGAACTTCGAGCATGTGACAATAACAAATGAGGGTGGTGAATATTCCCAAGTGGATTTGAAATACGTTGGGTCATAAGTGAGTACATGTGGTCTTACCCCGTATATTTGCCTGGATATATCACATGGGAGATGTCTCTATTTATACCGATATTTACAACTCTCACACATTTCATCTAAAAGGATTGTATGTTTACTACGAGTATAAGAATGAATATTAGTGTATATTAATTTAAAGAGAAATATTTTGGTGTATAAACACACACACACTTAGTGGTGTACTAGAAATATAGTTTCAGAATGTTTTAAGAAAGATTTTTAAATGGGGCTTTTGCAAGGAAGTCCCTCAACTTCCAATGTTAAATAAGTATGTCCTCAACTTTAAATTGTATCTATTTAAACCCTCAAATATTTTATCCATTTTATAATTTATTCCAATTAAGTCCTTATTTGACCTTAATTTTGACAATTCAACCCTTTGATTTTGTCTAAAAATATGGGTTGTAACAGTTGAAGTACTCAGAATTTCGAGGAGGGAGTAGGGTTTCACGTGTACAAGCTTTACAGTAAATATAAAACATATAGACCGATCATAAATATCACATCTTAGACCCACAAAATATAACCAACCAAACCTTTCAAAATGATCAATGTAAGGAAATTCATTTATGCTAAATCATCATATTTTACAATATGTCCTGGTTCAACCAGCACAATTGAAAATGTATGAAATTTAGAAGATGCATAAGTATTAAGTAGTATGGAAATCTCAAGAAAAAGGAGTATTTTCTGTGTTCTCCATATTTTTAATGAAGCTGCTTATTGCAAGAAACAATGAGGAGAGGAGGAAGAGTGAGAGAGTATGTTTGTTTAGATACGGGAAATATAGTAGTGAAATGTATAATAAAAATATAAAGTTTATAAAGAGTGGTACAATAACTGGTCACGAGCACTTGTAGCAAAAGAATGAGTTATATTCTTTTCCAAGAAAGTGTCAATTCCTAGGAATCTAAAAAGCTTACCATGG
>CAIGRF010356244.1:37661-57199 GCA_903798235.1 Fraxinus ornus | reverse complement strand
TTTTTTTTTTTAAAGTCTACAAGAAAGTAAAACATTTGCAGCTGTAACGCCCTAAAATTTCATACATCTTGAGGTGTTACCAAAAATAATTTCATTTACTTTGCGGAACGATAAAATAATATTCTTTAAAAATATAACTGGAATATCCATACATTTAAACTAAATATGAAAACATAACCATAAATTAAATAATTGTCTTTGAACAAATGAAAGTGACTAATAATTTAAATCGAAAAAGAAAAAATGAAATTAATATTATCTCTTTGATCGTGTCTAGAAAATTCGGGTGTGCAGGCTGGCATGTTGACACGGCTGCAAGGCAAGCAGACATCACAGGCATCACCCAGGACACAGTTAGGACATGATCAGACACAAACTGCAATTATAGCAGGACATCGTCAACACAGTAACACAAAGGCTGCAGGCTGCATGACATGGACAGTTTTTCCAGCACATCAAAGTGATTTTCTATGGAGAAATATCATGGGCTAAAGCTGGGTATTCTAGGGACATCTTGTTCAAATTGGCTACTTATGCTTTTTGCAAGAAAAAATGCCAAGTGGAAAGCAAAAGCCAATTTGACTACTATGATAGGGACATGTCTACTTGCAATGAAGCAAAATTCCAATTTTGCTTCCTTATGGTCTTAGGAGGTTTAAGGCGACTTGCATCCAATGAGGACCCTTGGATAATGATTGATTTTGGCCATTGATTCCAAGACGCTTGCTAGAATTTTGCCTATAAATAGAGACGTAGTCTCCTTTGTAAATTAATTCATAGAATTCATGAGATTCATGGGATTAAAGTTATCGTTATAAAGAGGAAGTTTTCCCCAAAATTACTTGTTTCCATATTTTCCTTTACTTCAAAACTTCTACTCAAAGTTATAATAATTTAGCTTAGTTCGTTAAGTTATTTGTGGGTGTTGAAAGGCTGACTTAACGTTTTCTCGTGAGGGACATGAATTAGGAACGTTAATGCCACATTGTGTCTAGTTGTTCGAGTGTAAGAAAACTAGTCCCGTGACAGGTGGTATCAAAGCCTCGTTGGTAGGCTTTTATCATGGCGGATTCACAACAAACTGTTGAAATTGAGGAAAGGGGTCGTGGTGTTGCCCAATTGAAGCAAAGAAAACAAGAAGCAAGAGTAAGAATCGGGAAGCAATTACCATGAAGGGTAAACTTGATCCAATCATCGTAAACATGGGTGATCGGGTCGAATCTCTTGAAAACTCCTTGGAGGCATTGGAGGGACACTCAATTGGAAAGTTAGAAACCCTCCAAATATCCAAGAGGTGATGGATGTGCAGGCATTGTTGGAGAATGATGTCCAAACGGTGAAAGACGATGTCCGAGCTGTGGTGGTTGGACAAGCCGAGATGACGGGAGATTTTGGTATACTCGAAGCCAAAGTCTTGGATTCCATTTCTGCCATACAAGGCCAAGTAAATCAATTGGCTGGGATGATGGAAACAATGAGCAAGGATATCGCTAGTACAAGCGGAGGTACCGATACTAGTATTGTTGCTCCGAGGATCGAGTACCCGAAGCCCAAAAATTATGATGGGCGACGGGATGCCAAGGAGGTGGAAAACTTTCTATGGCAAATAGAAGTTTACTTTGAAGGCGTAAACCTTGTGGAAGAATCCATGAAGGTGCAGACCGCTTCAATGTACTTCTCGAATGTTGCGGTGTTGTGGTGGCGTAGTAAGCATCGCGAAATTGCAAGGGGAACTTGCAAGATTGACATATGGGACGAGTTCAAAAGGGAGCTGAAAAGACAATTCTACCCGAGAATGTCGTCTATGAGGCGCGCAAGAAGTTGAGGATGCTGAAACATACGGGAACAATTTGTGACTATGTCAAAGAGTTCACGACCCTTATGCTTCAAATCCCAAGCATGCCGGAGGATGACTTACTATTTTGTTTTATATACGAATGTGCTAGTTAGGTGGGACATGAGTTGCAACGTCGCGGAGTCAAAATGGTAGATGAATCTATTACGGTAGCCGAATCCTTGACGGAGTCGAGGAAAGTGCGGAAGCTAAAACCATCAAGCTTGCTAAAGGGAATTTTAGGGAATATGGTGAAGACTCTAGGAAGGAGATGCAAAGGGGTAAGTCGAATTAGAGGCCAAATCCCAAGGATGATCAGAAGTCCGATGGCAACAAACAACCTTCTTGGCGAAAGGAGTATGACGACAAGAAGAGAAGTAATTTTACTCCTCATAGTTGCTTTGTTTGTCAAAGACCACATCTCATGAGGGATCGTCCTAAGCGGGGATTATTGGTATCCATCTCGGGGAGCAAACCAGATGTCATAGATAGCAAAGATGAGGAAGAAGTTCGAATGAATTCATTCCAATTGCTTAACGCTATGAGTACCGAAGCCATTTCCGAAGATACGGAAATACAGCAATTATCGGGGACGAAGTTAGTTGAAATCTTTGAGGATGATAAAGACCTAATGCCCGTGGAGTTACTAGGAGAGCTACCGAAAGAGGAAATTGAGGAATCATTGTCAAATGATTCCGAAAATGGGAACAATGATGATCAAGTATTCGACAAGCGTGGGGACGCTACGACCGGAGGTGTCGTCTATCCGAGGAACCAAAGTAGTGGTGCTAGAGGTGAAGGTTGATGTCAAATGTGCCATGTAAGAGGTTGAAACGGGAAGAGGTGCATGGGGCACTGTGGACACCTGTCCATCGAGGGAACGGTGCCGTTCAAACCCATTGATGGGGAGGACAATGCAAGGCATGAAGAAATGCCGAATACGTTCCGCTATGAGAATGTTAGTGAATTTGGTGGGGGGGGGGAGAGTGACGTATCGCAAGGTGATGACTTGAGATCTAGCATGGCACGGGAATGTCATGACATTAAATGGGAAAATGGAGTAGACCTATGGTTAATTCGGTCTAAGCTTTAGAGGTACATGGCGATGAGGGAGTTTCCTAATTTGGTGCGAAGATGACTGATGTCCATGGTGGCAGGTTCATGTCCAGGTCATGTCTAGAAAATTCGGGTGTGCAGGTAGGCATGGCGACACGGCTACAACGCAGGCAGACATCGCAGGCAGATTGCAGGCATCACCTAGGACGCAGTCAGGACATGACCAGACATAAACTGCAGTCATAACAGGACATAGGCAGCACATCAACACACAGACTGCAGTCTGCATAACATGGACAATTTTTTCAGCACATCAAAGTGATTTTTTAGGGAGAAATACCATGGGTAAAAGCTGGATATTTTAGGGACATCTTGTTCAAATTGGCCACTTATGTCTCTTGCAAGAGAAAATGCCAAGAAGGAAGCAAATACCAAATTGACCACTATGACGGGACGTGTCTACTTGCATGCAGGAATTGTAGAGACATGTCACTTGCAATGAAGCAAATTCCAATTTTGCTTCCTTATGGTTTTAGGAGGTTTAAGGCAACTTGCATCCATTGAGGACCCTTAGATGAAAATTGATCTTGGCCATTGATTCCAAGACGCTAGGATTTTACCTATAAATAGAGATGTAGTCTCATTTATAAATTAATTCATAGAATTCATGCAATTCATGAGATTCATGGGATTAAAGTTATTGTTATAAGGAGAAATTTTTCCCCAACATTATTTGTTTTCATATTTTCCTTTACTTCAAAACCTTTACTCAAAGTAATAATAATTTAGCCTACTTGGTTAAGTTATTTGTGGGTGTTGAAAGACTGACTTAACGTTTTCTCGTGAGGGACGGGAATTGAAAACATGAAGGCCGCACGGTGTTTAGTTGTTCGAGTGTAACAAAACTAGTCCCATGACAAATGACTCACATGATGGTATATCCATAATAACGATATTCGTATCTCGTTATTACTTATGACCACATATGATTTAAGATTCAATCACATGTAATTTGTATCTTACAATCACAAGTCATTATGATTAACAAATTACTAAAAATTAAATCTACGGACTCTATTATTTAATATAATTTATTAAAATAATAAATAATAGATCTCGCCAAAATAGATGTATTAAATATATTAAAAGTGTTTACAACTTAAATCGGTTGGATTTATGGCATAACAATTACATGCACAAATATAGTAGAAAAACATGACAGTTTTCACTTGCTTTTGCCTTGAGAATGAATATATTATACAGTTCAACCGCTCAAAGTCCATCTTGTAATATATATACCCTTTTAACTTGTATATATATGAATGTACAATCATCTCAATCTCACATGCATAATCATCTCCCGCGAACTGAAACAAATACTCGTAAAATATGTCATTTCACGAGTAGGGGAAAAAAAAAAAAAGAGGATGAACTTCTCTGGTATATTTATGTTTCAACTTCTTCTTCGCCATCTTTGAGGTGGTCCTTGAGAGGTTGTCCGGGGATTTCCCAACTTCCAGAATTCCATGCAGTATCCGTTGCAGGCAATTCATAGTCATCGGGTTTCAGCGACAACTGGAATTCTGGAAGATCAGGCAAAATCTGAAGACCTCTGCATCATAATGATATTTACATGTTTAGAACATATCCAGAAAAAAGATGTCAGTAGGAAAGATGTATCAGTATCGAGCCCTTACTTCTCTTGATCTAAAAGGTAGCCATACATCTGTGATTTCTTGGATGCAGTTTCGGGGATTTTCTTGTATAAATGTTTCATAGCACCCCATGGTGGAGGAACCCTTAAAGAAGAAATGGAGCCATGAAATGAGATTGATTGTGATAATGAATACACAAACAATGCAATGACAGCATGTTTGGGAGGGAGGATTCGATAACGATGTACAGTATTAAAGAGGAAATCAAATTTATAGCATATTTGTGTCCAATGCTGCAGGAATGATATGTTTGGGACATTTAATGTAGAAGAATCTGCAACCAACCTAGTAACGGGATCTGCTAGACAAAAGGCTAGGCATGCCTTCTTGCTTTCTGCTAGCAGTTCTTCTGCAGCGAGGAAACAACACACAGCACTAATGTGGCAAGATGGTTCAGTGCCTTTGTCAAGAATGAGGCCATGATAGTAGTAAGCTGCAGCCTATTCAAGTCTTGAATTTATTAGAACGCGGACAAAAGATGCAACTGATTATTGCTAAAAACAAATTCAAAATCAGATAGAAAAATGAACAACCACCTTTGCTTGAAAATACTTGCATCTAAGGAACAACAAGTGCTTCTTTCTAAATTTTCCATTATTATTACCTTCAGACAAACAGCAATGGGCCTGCGAAAAGGAATTAAGATATTACGAGTCCAAATAATAAAAAAATTGAAATGGGCATACTAGCCTAGATGCAGTGTCCTGTACGTAATGAGATAAGAATACGAATTTTGTAGTTGCCTAAAATGACGAAAAACCAAGATGGTCCATTTACACATCAAAATCAATTGTGCCCATCCTCAATATCTACACTTGAAATCAAAATCATTTTGTGATTTCAAATTATATTCAATGGTCCTTGTATCTAAAAAAGCTTATGCTACAAGAGAGCAAAGGTATTAGCATATTTATACCATTCAGTGTTGTGAAAACAATGTGCTACATGCTAAGGAGATAAATGCAGAAAAGATCATGTCAAATAAATATCTCAAACATGTGTACCTGCCCAAAGTAGGTCAGTAGTTCATATGCGAGCCTCCTTTTAACAGATAAAGTGGCATTCTGGCTTTGGACAGCTAAACCAAGCTGAAGTTCAGTTCCCTGATATAATCATTCTAGGCATTGTGAATTATCAAGCATAACTTGTGCCAAAAATCAATGAACTTAACAACAATGCAAAATTTCGATTTGTATGTGTAATCTGGAATATATAATGCATAATTGAAATAGAACAAGGTGTCTGTATCTGCTCCATAATTGAAACAGAACAAGGTGTCTATATCTGCTCATGTGTGATTTAATAACGTTTCGAAAGATACACCCAAAGCACCTGATATGACCAACTCAATAACCATTCATCAATTTCGTTCTGCGGACCTACATTTTAGTTCTTTTGAAGGCTCAATATCAGGAAAAAAATATTAAAATTCTTTCTACTCTTTCAGCTTGAGTTTGTGCTGACAGAACATATTTTTGCTTAGTAGATACCTGCGCCAGTGCTTGATTTGAGATTGCCTCAAGGACACTCTCGTGCAAATATGTAGGCAACTTGTTCCTATTCATTCAAAGATGATCCCATCAGTAATGGTGCATACAGAAGGGTGTTCGAGTATAAAGACTTCAAATTGCTCTTAAACTAACTTTACATACTTCATATCAGGTGGTAACCGAGGAAGAACATTGTTCACACAAAAATCCATATATCCTGCTGCTTTCAACAATAAATCGACAGCATCCCGCATGCAATCTGCAAATACACATAGCTGATGATAAGCATTCACTCAAAATTTTCTCTGTTGATTTGAAATTCGCAATGCTCGTTGTGTTAGGGAAAGAAACCTGCAGATACGAGCCTCTCAGACGAATTATTATCCTTAGGAGTCAACTTAATGTTCGCCTCAGTCAATGTTAACATAGCAATCATGTGAAGAACAGATAGTAGTTCAAACCAGGAGTTTGCTACACAGATTTCCTACAAATTAACACAGTTACAAACATCAATTTTCAGTTCAATCAAATCAAATGACAGTTATTTCCTTGAGAAATTCTCACCTGACGGCCATCTTCTAAATCTTTCCATTTGAATTCTACCAATTCTTGAAGCCCATATTCTATTAATCAAGTCAATTTGTCAGATTCTGTACAGAGGCTATGGAGAATGCAAAGTGTTACTTATTATCACACATTCACAATCACTACCCATTTATTAATCACAAATCTCGCGGGACCCAGTATTATTCATCTTAAAAAGTTGTTAATAATTCTACTCGCATACTCACATAATAACTAGAAAATGAATCAAAGCACAAACAGATTTATAGTATACCCATCAAGGGAAATGCATACAGTCCGACACAAACCTCTGTTAGTAAGACCGAGAAGTAAAGACAAGTAGTCATTCAATGCCTTTTGTAATTCGCTGATAGCTGATCCACCTGAAGAAAAACTATTAACTTTAAGGATGCATAAAATTTGGTTAGCAAACAATTCAAGATCCAAAGGTCAAAATCTAACCAGTTTCCTCTGCAACTAACACAATCTGATTTCTCAATGAACTAATTCTATTAACAAGATCCTTGGGAATTAATCCTCCGAGTGTTTTCTGTAAATCAGATTGGACAGGAACACGCAGTGAGGGCACAAAAACAGTAACTTCCGGAATATTCTTCTTCTTCTTCTTCTTCCCAACTGTAGATATAGAAATTGCGCACCCCATATTCGATTTCAAAACATTACAGCCTACACAAAAACTCCATATTTCAATCAAATGCAAGAAATAAAACAAAATCAGAAAAAAGTTAATTATAAGTGATTACGCTTACTGATTTCTGACAGAAGGAAGAGAGCAGTGAAGCTCGGAGGATGAACAAGAGCTGTTCATATTGAGAAACGAAAGCGAAATCTAAGCTCGGGAACCGATAAATCTGTCACGTGGCGAATCCGTAGGAAGAGATACTAGTATAAAAGTTTGTTATCTTCTGCTTTTTGGCATTTGACTTTTTTATAAGAAAGTTAACGATGATTTTAAGTTCGTTATACTCATTTCATAGTACGCTTTACTTATTATAAATTATATTATTTGGTTTTCGAGAAGTATTGCACGTGGGTCGTGTGATTTATGTTCCCATGCACACATCTCACGAGAGATATATTCAACTGTGAGTACCACCGTTTTCACTCTAGTTTTGTGGGTAAATTTCATATAGCGGCCATTGAAACTTCAGGGAAATTTCATGTGGGTCATTAAACTTTTATTTATCTCAATTGGATAATTGAACTTTATTTTAGTTTCAAATTGAGTTACTACACTTCAATTTGGTTCCAAATTTCACCAGTTACTCACCTGTCGTTACTCGAATTCATGAAAACTACATAATTACATTGTTGGAGGTGATATGCGACATCATATCTTCTACATAATAATTGTGTGGCATGCCAACTTACGATTGCACCACGTCATAAAATTATGATAAAAATTACATATTTTAACATTTTAATCTAATGATACTAACACAGTCATATATTTTTTCACTTCCAGGTAACCAGGTAGCGATTACGTGAAATGTCAATAATGTTATGCTTGTCAACTAAGCAATTTCTACAGGTTTGAGGGATAATAGGTAATGAAATGTCACAACTAGTGATATTTTGAAGCTAAATAGGACTTCAATAACCTAATTGAGACAAATTAAAGTTTACTCAATAGATGCCACAAACAACTACACAAATCTAGTACAGATACGATTTGGACTCAAAATCGTCGACACCACGTCGTATTGATAAGTCATAAGTGTGTTTTACACATTTATTCTTGCTTTTATACTTAAAATTATTGCTAATTGAGCGAATTTCTACCAATTTAGTGTAAATATATTAATTGTAGAAAAAATCCCAGCTTGAACGCAATTGGTGAAGATGGGTAATTTTGAGCGTAATCGAAGTTTATTTGGAACAATTGAAATCAACCAGATTATGCGTGATCAATAAGATAAAAGAGAAATGATCAAATTCATAATGTGTTGGAAGTTAAATTCGATACTTAAAAAGTTTGAAGATTTAATTGCAAGTTTTTAAAACTTCATATCAATTTCAGACTATTGTGGATGATGAAGATTGTGCTGTAAAGATTGAAAGAATGATGGACAGATATGAAAGGACTCGAATTGAACAAAAGGACAAATTTGAAGACTAATGTGGATGAAATAGAAAAGTATACAACCCGCGATCAGAAGGTGTATAAGTTATTTCGAAAGTGGGGAAGAATTTCTACGAGCAAGTCTAGAGTATATACATTACGATCACAGCTGTATAGACCATGTGATCGCATGGTAGTTCCTGACAGTCCAGATTTTGCTTCCTAATTTGATTCAGTTTCTACATGAAGTTAGCACATGAGGTTTGACCTAAATTTTGGAACTATAAATACATATCTTCACCATTCAATCAAGGGAGAGAAACCTTAAATACAAAATACATATTCTTAAATAAATTTCATACATTTTTGCTTGGATTTTGAAGGAGGTGATTCAAGAAGATTAAAGATTGTTTTCCACCTTCTATCTAACTTTAATTCTCAAGTAATGTATCAATTCTATTTATATTTTTGCAATCTTAAGATTAGAGATGGCAAAAAGGCCAGGTAGCTCGTTGGATCGTCGAAGCTTGGACCATAGACAACTAGGGCTCATTTCGGGACGAGCCCGAGCCGAGCATGGGCTTGTAGGCGAGCCGAGTAAGTGGAGCTCACGAGTGACTTGTGGTGATGAGAATCATTGAAGGCAAGCAAGAAATGATCCTTGCATGTTGAAGATGGACCAATTACAAGATCAAGAACAAAAATGATCAAGAAAGTCATGCAAGAACTAGTCCAAGCTACGTGGGCCAAAAGCTCAAGTTCAACAAACAATACAAAAAATTTCAAATTGGGCATGAAAGAGGAACCAACCTTTGTGCTTTGATTCAAGCAAAGGAAGAGGAAAACTTTTAGCAAAGCCATGCAGCCGCAAGGCTTTAATTTAGTGCGGTCACGAGGATTAAAATTTTCAACCCGAAAACAAAAACGTTTATTCCATGAGGTCGCAAAGCTTTTCGATAGAGTCCAAATTTTAGTTTTTAAGTTGAAGTCAAACTCTAGTGTTATCATGTTCATATAGTTGTTTTTCGTATTAATTAGGGTTGTTTGAGTTGCCTATATATATGGCTTCATTAATTGTAGAATTTTAACCATTATTTTGAGAGAATTAATAAAGCGAGATTTACTTTCTACTTGTTCATAATTAAACTCAATTATAACTTATCAAAGATTCATACTATGTGGCATTCAACACTTGCACCAAGGTTCGTGATTTTTGCAATTACAGGGTCAAGGTTCATCAATAACTTTGATTCTTTGATTCAATAAATTATTGGGTCAAGTCTCAAACTTTGATTTTAGCTTTTTGGGGTTTGTTTCAATCTTTTGTAGGTTTTGGAGTTTCTATTGTCACTTGAGTTCACACAATTGGTATTAGAGTTTTGGTTCTAAAATTAGGTTTTTACCCTTTATCTTTCCATTGTTTTCTAATTCCAAGTCTTTTTGTGTCTTCTTTATTGAGTTTTTGTCAATTCTTTGATATTTGACGAGTCGAGCTCGTAGGTACATAGATCGAGCCGCCTTGGCCCAACCTGGTCCATTGCCATTACTACTTATGATGCTCTATCAATAGTATATACGCTAGGATAATGATAAATTCTATGTTTTGATATTTACATATTAATTGGGAAAAAATAATATAGAAGAGAAGACATACCATAGAAGAAAAGAGATAGATGAATAGTTGAGGAGCGATAAGGGCTGCAACTATGGCAGCGATAGTTACGAGGAATAGGTGGTGAGAGGATTTTATTGGAGAGGCTTAATGGAGGATGTCGTGAATAGACTATGGAGGAAGGCTTGAGTGATTTTTTTAGGTTTTGAGTTTTTTTTTTTCCTTTGTAAATTACATTTTTTTAATTAAAGTAAAGAGTATATTTTTGCAACAGTATGTGAACATTGCAAAAGGTAAATTTTAGCAACAGACTCTGATTGTTGCGTATATAACATGATTTTAACAACATTTAATAAACAATACAAAAAATAAAACTATCACAACAATCAATAATTTTGTAAAGGGCTATATATTAAGAGTTTCAGTAATATGCATTGAACGTTGCAAAAAATAAAACTTTTCATAATAATCAATAAACTTTTCAAAAAATAGATTTTTGTGCAACAGTCAATGAACATTACAAAATGCGACATTTAGCAACATGCATTTAAAACGTTGCCAAATATCAATTTTTTTTAACAATGACAATATACACTTGTTATATGTTGCGATTGACTCTAACAACACTCAATCAATGAATATTGCCTTTTTAATGTTACAAAATGTCATTTTTGTTGTAGTGTTTCCTTTATTTCCCTCAAGCATTTGATTAGTCACTGCTAATAGTCTCCTCATATGTGTTTGGTTCTTTATTAACTAACTCTTGATAGCTAGTATAAATGGTGGTAAATTCAGAGTCATACCTAAACCTTTGAGGTTCCCTATGTTGCACGTTTCTATCTCTAGCTAAGTGGTAATCTATTAAAGGATCTTGTTGAATATGATGTTATTCTATTCTCATCTCACCCCTTCCCTCATTTATGTATTGCTGAATTTGAGTCTTCACCTAATTAAAGGTGATAAGAATACATGTGCTCACATTTTTAGACTAGACGTGGAACTGAATCCTGTCATCTTCTTATTTTTTTCACTCATTTGAGAGAAATCAGACATCAAACATGGCATATCAGATTCACTAAATGTGATTGTCTTTACTCCATTTTGGCTCATGCCTCATAACCTATTCCTTGTAACTCTGATGAATCGTGTGTGACATTTTTGTTGTCACTCAACAATGTTTTTTTATCAATGTTTAACACATGTAATGATGAATTGTTAGACTAGTTTACTTCTACTACTAGTTGATGTATTTGACAAGTATGGTGTAGTGGTAATTGGTAGAATAGTGGATAGAATATTATTTTATTTTGCATCATGTATGGCTATTATTATGGAAGCCGTGTACTTCAAGATGTGTTGAATCAATTCAATCAATTTTTCTTCCTCTTTGTCTTCTAAGTTCTAACAGTGGTATCAGAGCTTTAAAGGTCTTTGAAGGATTGAAAAAGTGCTAAAAAAACTGAAGGAATAGAGTGAGGTGAAGAAAAATCAAAAATAGAGTATTCTGTGCAAATTCGATAAGAAAGAAACAAAACCGATAAGAAGGAAGCATATACAGTAAGTAGAGTGTAAATCCGGTAAGTCTCCATTTTCCCAACAAAACAGAGTATCACCTGGCAAATACGGTATGCACATTGTATATACGGTGAGACTTGTGTAAAATCGGTAAGTTGCTTGCTAATCCGGTATCATCAAAAATTAGCAAACACGAGAGAAAACCAGTAAGAATCTTTCATAAATAACTGAGTGATTTGGTGAGAAAGTGATGGCTTCCAGTGGATTTTCAGCACCCCTTCCCTCAACTTTCAATGGAGAAAATTATAATTTCTAGGCTGCGAAGATGAAGTCATATCTCAAGGCTTATGATCTTTGGGAGATAACTAAAACTGGAATTGAACCTCCGCCATTGAGAGCTAACCTTACGGTTTTTGCTCAAATCAAACAATGCAGTGAAGATGTTGCCAAAAAGTTCAAGTCTCTTTCCTACATTTAGTCTGCTATTTCAGATTCTATATTCACAAGGATAATCACTTGTGAAATAGCAAATGAACCGTGGGATAGACTGAAGGAGGAGTTCCAAGGAAGTGAGAGAACCAGGTAAATGCAAGTTTTGAATCTGAGAAGGGAGTTTGAAACTCTAAAAATGAAGGATTCAAAATCTGTCAAGGATTTCTCTGATAGGTAAATGAAGGTGGTAAATCAAATCAGGCTTTTGAGTGATGATTTGAAGATAAGAGAATAGTGGAAAAGGTGTTAATCAGTCTGCCAGAGAAGTTTGAATCCAAGATTTCTTCACTTGAAGATTCAAGGGACTTGGCTAGCATCTCCTTGGCTGAACTAGTGAATTCCCTTCATGCTACTGAACAAAGAAGATTGTTAAGATAAGAAGAGTAGACTGAAGGTGCTCTATTTGCAAAAGGAAAGCAAAGAACTAAAACAAGTTTTGGTGGAAAGAAGCCACAAAAGGTGAAGAAGGAAGAATGAGCCAAAGGTTCTGGAAAGGATACTAAGTATCCTCCTTGTTCACACTGTAAAAGGAAAGGCCACTTACTTAAATGGTGTTGGTTCAAACCCGGTGTTCAATGCAGGTCTTATAAACAATTTGGACATATGGAAAGAGTTTGCAAAAATCAGAAAGAAAAGAAGGAGTTGCAGCTGACCAAAGTTGCAGAAGATCTGAAGAGCATCTGTTCTCAGCCATAAACTTCACAGCTACCAGCAAAGTTGAAACTTGGTTACTTGACAGTAGCTGCACTCACCATATGACTTCAAACTCTGATATCTTTGTGGAGATGAATGATGGCTACAGATCAAGAGTAAAGGTAGGAAATGGAGAGTATGTTGAGATGAAATGAATTGGCAAGGTTTCAGTTCAGACATCATTAGGTACTAGATTCATTTCTGACATTTTGTATGTTCCAAATATTGATCAAGATTTGATAAGTGTTGGCCAATTAATTGAGAAGAACTATTTGGACCAAAATAATTTGGAGTTAATGACAGTAGAAATGAGGCATAGAAGTTTTCCTGTAGAGTGGGAGAACATGAGTTCATATGCCTATACTAGTACTGAAGTTGAAACTGAATTATGGTACAAACGTTTTGGGCATGTTAATTATATCTCACTTAAACATTTGAATGGATTGGAGTTGGTTGATGATATGCTAAAAGTATGTGATATAGCCTGTATTTGGAATATTTATCAAAAAGGGAAACAAACTAGACTGCATTTTTCAAAAGACCAGTCCAGGAGAGCTCAAACCAGACTTCAACTGGATCATTCTCATGCCTGTGGACCTATGAGAACTTCAACTTTGAATGGAAGCAAATACTTTGTTCTCTTTATTGATGATTTAACTAGAATGTGCTAGGTTTATTTCCTTAAGATGAAGTCTGAGATTCCGACAGTATTTCAGAAGTTTAAAAATTTTATGGAGAATGAAAGTGACTGCAAGATAAAGGTTATAAGGACTGACAATGGGACTTAGTACACCAGCAATCAGTTTGACAAAGTTTGTGAGAAAGTAGGGATCAAACATCAGTTGACAATCCCTTACTCACTTCAGCAAAATGGAGTCTGTGAAAGGAAGAATATGACAACTATGGAAATCGTAAGGTGTGTAATGCTGGAAAAGAGTGTACCTAAAGTTTTTTGGGCTGAGGCTGTGAACACTTTAATATATCTACTCAACAGGCTGCCTACTAAAGCCTTAAACAAACTAACTCCTTATGAGGCTTGGTATGGAGTTAAGCCAAATGTCTCTCACTTGAGAGTGTTTGGAAGTGTGTACTATATGCACATACCTGATTTCGAAAGAGATAAGCTAAGTCAGAAAGTAGAGGCAGGAGTTCTGGTTGGCTATTGTGACAATGCCAAGGGTTATACAGTTTATAATCCTCAAACCAACAAGATTGTTTCCAGCAGAGATGTCAAGATTGATGAAAGTTCTTCATGGAATTGGGAGTCAAATGTTGTGGATGGAACTGAGGCTCCAATATTGATTTCTCAAAATGAAGATGCTGGTAATGATGAAGATGAAACTCATACTGAGGCTGAACCTGAAGGTGGAACTGATTCAGAAAATGAAGTATTGAGAACCAGATCTCTTCAGGATATCTATGCGACTAATAACTCTGCTATTCTAGAACCAGTGAGTTATATTAATGCTGCATAATCTAAGGGATGGATAGAGGCCATGAAGGATGAATTGACAGCAACTGAAAAGAACAACATTTGGGGTGCTTTTTGACAAACCAAGAAACAAAAATGTCATTGGAGTCAAGTGGGTGTTCAGAACCAAGTTAAATGCAGATGGTTCAATCAATAAACTCAAGGCCAGGCTGGTAGTTAAAAGGTATTCTCAGCAATTTGGAATTGATTTTACAGGTACCTTTGCACTTGTAGCCAGACTTGAGACAATAAGAGTATTGTTTACATTGGCTGCACATTCAAACTGGAAGATCCATCAGCTAGATGTAAAGTCTGCTTTTCTGAATGGGGACTTAAGTGAGGAAATTTTCATTGATCAGCCTGAAGGCCTTGTCAGATAAGGTGAAGAAGATAAGGTGTATTTACTAAAAAGGCTTTGTATGGTTTGAAGCAAGCACCTAGAAGCTGGAACAGTAAAATTGATAGCTGTCTATGTAAACTTGGATTCAACAAAATTGTAAATGAGCAAACTTTATACATCAAACCAATGTAGGAGGACCTGATTATCATTTCACTTTATGTTGATGATCTCTTGATCACAGGAAGCAATGAAGGCTTGATCAATGAGATAAAGAATGAATTGAAGAAAGATTTTGAGATGACTGATTTAGGGAAGATGAAATACTTTCTTGGAATGGAAGTGGACCAGTCTGACAGAGGAATTTTTGTTTGCCAGCAGAGATATGCCAAGGAAATTTTGAAGAAGTTTCATATGGAAAATAGCAAGCCAGTTAACATCATTTGTTTCAAAATCTGAAGTTGATAAAGGATGATGGTGCAAGCAAAATCGATGGAAAGGTGTATAGAAATCTAATTGGATGTCTGTTGTATCTTTCAGCTACAAGGTCTGATATTATGTATGCTGTGAATTTATTATCCAGATTCAGGTAAGAGCTCAGGCAAATCCATTCTCAAGCCACCAAGAGAGTTCTGAGGTATATCAAAGGAACTGAAAACCATGGAATCAGCTTCAGGAAATTAGAAAAACTGATGTTGATAGGGCTGATAGTGATTGGACTTGTTCAATGGATGATATGAAGAGTACTTTAGGCTATGCTTTTTATGCTGGTTCAAATCTTGTTTGCTGTAATTCAATTAAATAGAAAACGGTGGCACAATCCACATCTGAGGCAGAATACATAGCAGCAAAAGAGGCAACAAATCAGGCAATCTGGCTAAGAAAATTTTTTAATGATCTGAAGCACCAGCAAATTTGAGGCAACTACCATTCTTTGTGGCAACCAATCTGCTGTAGCAATTGTGAAGAATCCAGTTCTATGGTAAGACTAAACACATTAATATCAAGTACCATTTCATAAGGGAAGCACAAGAGAAGAATGAAGTTGAACTGAAGCACTGCAGTTTTGCAGAACAAGTCGCTGATATCTTTATCAAAGCATTACCCAAGGAGAGATTTGAAACATTAAGAAAATATCTTGGTGTTTCCAACAAAAATGTCAAGGAGGAGTGATGAATCGTGTGTGACATTTTTGTTGTCACTCAACAATGTTTTTGATCAATGTCTAACACATGTAATGATGAATTGTTAGACTAGTTTACTTCTACTACTAGTTGATGTATTTGACAAGTACGGTGTAGTGGTAGTTGGTAGAATAGTTGATATAATATTATTTTATTTTGCATCATGTATGGCTATAAGTATGGAAGTAGTGTACTTCAAAATGCATTGAATCAATTCAATCAGTTTTTCCTCCTCTTTGTCTTCTAAGTTCTAACAAACTCCTTCAAGGTATCCTAAAAAAATACATATTCTAGCTCTAGGTTTAAGTTTTTGTTCACTTCGATTAGAAAATACAGCACAACCACAAGTCATATTCATCATTTTAGTTTTCCCATTTTGTTGGCATGTGTAAGAAACTATCAATTCTACAATATTCTTTACAGAAATTGTCGACTCAATGTTACAAAAGTCTAACCAATTATAAGTTCTTAAAAACCTTAATCATTTTTCTAGTTAAATTTTCTACTTTTATTTTTCAGTTAAAACTATAGAAAGTATGAGATTTATCTTTTAAAATATTAACTCACACCTTTCTAGAAAAATCGTCAATTATAGATAAGAAGTATTTATTTCCACTTACAGTAGGATTACTAGAAGGATCCATTAAATCAAGTGGATATACTCTAAACTTCTAATTATTTTATGAACACTTGAGGTTCTTTACCAAATAAACATTTATTACTAAGAAGTATAAAGCCCTTATTACTTTACATGTACGAGTGTATTGTGCCACTTGCACGTATCATCAATGCTGGCACAAGAGTTAGAGGAATCCAAATCTCTAAATGCTTCTGTAGTAGTGATATATATCCCTTTCCTTCCCATCCCTTTAAAAATAACAAGTGCACATTTTACCCTTTTTAACATTTTATTCTCAAATCTAACAATTAAACCCCATCTTCTGATTTTCCTTCAGAAATTAGATTTTTAGTTATTTATGAAATATATCTGACTCTTTATAAATTGAACACATAACTAGTGTTAAACCTTGATGTCACCTATCTTAGAAACTTTACATGCAAGATTATTACACATCACAGCATGACAAAAATCAAAGTCATTCAAGTTTTTAATCCAATCCTTATGAGATGTAACGTGAAAAAGTACACCAGAATCAAGAATGCACTCATACATACGCACTCGTACATACGAGGTTTGTTAAGAGTTATATTTAATTACGTAGACTATTTTCTTGATATGTATGCTTCATTTGAGAGAGGATGACACATATGCTTATCTATCCCTCTAACCTTTTATTTATTCTTCTCTTCAAAGAAATTTTTGATAAAATGTTAAGTTTTACTACAATCATAACATTTTTTTTTTTTACCATTTTCTTTTGACTTTAGTCTAAACCTACCTTTATCATTTTTTTTTATTTACCATTACTCCGTGATTCACCATTGTTTTGATAATCTTGATTTCAAATTTGTCTATATTGTGATCTACCCTTTTCCATATGACTTAACCACATTATTTTATTGTCGCTTAGCTTTATTTTTGTTTCCTTACTTTTAAAGGATTCAATGAAACTTGTTCGGGTATCCCTACCATTTTTAATTGCATTTTTAACTTCTTTATAAGTTTTAGGATTATGACATTTAGCAACATTATGACTTTGTACTCTCAAGACATTTTTTTTCACCATTACATGTTTCACTTCTGGGGGATTGAAATCTAGTGAAGATTTTTGTCTATCAATTTTTCTTTTATTTATCAAAACTCATCTTAATATCGACTGCATATATAGTCCCTTTTGAATAATGGAGTTTGTCATTTTTTATGGATTTTTCTGGATTTGGAAGAAAAAGATTGAAATGGCTTTTTCAAAATTGTTGGAGAAACTGGCTCAAATTATGGAGATTTGATTTACAGTATTTTTCAAAAAAACAGGCAGGTTAGGAATTTTTTAAAATAAAGCTAACTTTCCATTCTTTACTAATTTTCAATTTTCCTTCTTTAGACTATAGGTCAAGTTTTTGTTGGAAATAGTTAAGAAAAAGAATGATTTTAATCAATCTTTAACCAAATATTTGTATGGGTCCCACTATTTGATTTTAGTGGAAAATTGGTGGAACATGTTCTACTCCTCGAGTAGATGAGTTTGGTATATTTGAATGTCGAAAACTATTTTCGAATTAAGAAAAAATTGATGAATGAATTGATAAAATAGAATTTTGGAATTAACTAAAATGGAAAATTTCAGAATAAATCGACCGCTTGAGCACTTGTCTCGCGCAAAATGAGTGATCAACTACTGAAATACCGCTTCAGCGGTCATCGAGCAATTTTTGAACATATATGATTATTCACAAATAAGTTGATTTTTGAATTGTGTCTTTCCGACTGCAACCATTCAACCTCTATAATTTGCCTCTCCCTGCTCGCCATGTTGCACTACAACAAAAGCAGCTTTTTAAGGCGAGCATCTATGGCATGCCGTACAAATAGACTATTTACGGCATGCGATATATGTATGCCGTTAAAAATCAATTACTTAAATTATTTACAACGTACATTTTTTGCACGTCGTATTGGATTAGTATTTATGGTGTGCTTTTAGTGCACGCTGTGTGTTGTAAAAATATTGACTTATTATGGCATGCACATGTACGCCGTAAATGTCATATTTCTTTTTCTTTTTCTTTCTTTCCTTTTATTTTCTCTCTCTACTTTTATTTGCCTTTTCATTGACCTAATTTTATTAACCGATATAATTTCATTGTTGAGGCGAACATCCTTGCTATTGTCTTCGACTTCGACCTAAGGTGACGCAGCGTGGAGATTTGGAAGAGTAGAGACGACTGCATTGTTTTATACGACGTTTTGTTATACATCGTGAAGAGTTATTTACGGCATGCAATACACGTCATAAAAAGTACATTTTGTTTTAATGTTGGTTTCATTCACTTCATTTCCAAGTATTCATTGCATACATAAACATCATAAATCTAAGTAAAAAATTTGCATCATATTGTCCTTTTTTCCATTCAAATGAGTACAAAATCATAGTTTGGTTGACTGCTTCTTGTGATTTGAAGTATTGTCATTACAACAAGAGATTGTTGTATCTTGGGAGGTAATTGCCTATCCACCATTGGCACCTATGCATGGCAAATTTGTCTTGAGAACAAAGAGTTCAACTATTGTCTCAATCTAATCTTTATTCCTGATAAGTGTGTTTTGCACACGAATTTCATACCAATAGAGCTTCATTTATGTGTTTAATCCGTTGATTATAGAACAAATTTGATGTGTTTGCTAGTGTTTTGGTTGAAGGAATGTTAAAATGAAGAAAAATGGTTGTTGGAGCAAAATGAAGAAAGAAGGGAGCAGAAATATGGCGCTCAAGCGCCCGGAATTAGCGCTCAAGCGCCGGAAGACGAAGGGAAAATTTAACAGCAAGATGGCGCTCAAGCGCCACGTTAATGGCGCTCAAGCGCCACACAAAA
>CAIGRF010356244.1:18782-29773 GCA_903798235.1 Fraxinus ornus | reverse complement strand
TCACCAAATAGTAGTAGGAAAAATACGTTAAGCACTAAAGTTTAGTCCTCGTGGGAACGATAATCCGGACTCTTAGGTCCACTATATTACTTGTTCGATATCGTACACTTGCGATATAAAAATAAGCAACAATTCCATATTTCGTTCTTGTTCTTTTCAAATCCATATCAATTTCTGGGTAAAGTGTGTATTGTCATTTTGTTTATTGCAGTAAAGAATATCATGTCTATCTATTTTCCCAAAAAGAAATAGGATTTTAGTTCACTTTCCTTCAATTGTATTTTGGATCCCCGAATGAGAATAAATGCTCTCTATGTTCTTAGGTATACATCGTAGGAGTAAATTGAACTATATTTAGAGATTTAAAGTGGAGTAATGCTAAATAGTACCACTAGTATTAACATGAATCTAGGTGGCAGCACAAGTGTCACTAAATTAGAGATTTAATTAAATGTAAGGAATTATGACACATTTAATTGTACCTATGATATGTTAACATGTAGAACGATGTTCAACATTACTAATTCTAGATAACATTATTCTCTAAAATGGCCTTATAGAAACCTCTTTTTTTTTTGGTGCACTGAGCAAGAAACGAAATTTCTAAAATTACTTAGACCCATCACCACCCAAACCAAGCAATGGCCTTTTACTTATTTTTATGCTTAATTTTTTCGTTTTCTTTTTCATTCAATAAAAACCTTATGAACAAACCTATAGGAGTGGACGTAATCTAGCTCTATAGTAGGGCATGTCAGTGGCATGAATCTATACTCTACTTATCTTATTTATACTTTATTTGTTGAAATTATTGCATCAAAAGTCCTAATTTAGAGGACTTATTTGAAAATAGGAGAAAACTTTTGGAATATGGTTATTGCATTCTACTAATGTTCCCTTTCATGATTGGAAAGAAAGAGTGTCCCAGTTTGAGAAAAGTAATAATTGGACATAATTCATTATTTCCTTGGTTTTCCCGAGATGGTTGTTACGTAGATTACTAAGTGTGTTACTACCACTTGGTTTTCGATTTTCGTTAATGGAGAGTTGCATGGTTTCTTTGCTGGTGGGAGAGGATTGAGACAAGGATATACTTTGTCACCTTATTTGTTTATCTTGGTAATGGAGGTCTTTTCAGGATTAATAGGGCTGATGGTTGCTGAGAAGGAGTTTAAATACAACTGGAGGTGTAAGAAGGAGAAGATTGCCTACTTGTGTTTTGCTGATGATCTTATGGTCTTTTGTAGAGGTAAGGTTGGTTCTGTTTCTCTTTAGAGAGTGCCTTAGTCGATTCAAAGCACTTTCTAATCTTATTCCTAATCCAGATAAGAGTAATCTACTTGCTAGTGGTATTTCTTCATATCTTAAGGATTAGTTGCTTGATGTTTTGGGGTATAAGGAGGGTGTGCTACTGGTACGTTATCTTGGTGTTCCACTTATTTCTACCAAATTCAGGCCTTTGGATTTTAAGGTCTTGGTAAATCGTATTATTGCTAGGGCTAAAAGTTGGACTTGCCGCATGCTCTCCTATGCAGGTAGGTTACAACTTATTAAGTCTGTGCTTTTTTCTATTCAGGTCTATTGGTCTTCGATATTTATTTTACCTTAAGCTATGATCAAGAAAGTGGAGGCAACTCTACGGGCTTTCTTGTGGAAAGGTTGTGACCTTGGCATTGGTGGTACTAAAGTGGCTTGGTCAAAGATTTATATGCCTAAGGGGAGAGTGGTTTGGGTCTGCAAAACATGGAGATTTGGAATAAGGTTGCCATGTTAAACAATCTTTGGTCCCTTTGTACGGATTCTGCCTCCTTTCTTTGGGTTACATAGGCACGATGTTACTTACTTAGAGGTAGGAGTACTTGGGAATTGAAGTGTCTTGGGGATTGCTCTTGGAGTTGGAGGAAGATTCTTGGACTTCGGGGTATAAGGAGGGACAAAATACAATTCAGAATTCGTAATGGTAGACTTGTTTTGGGCATGATATTACTTACTTAGAGGTAGGAGTATTTGAGAATTGAAGTGTCTTGGGGATTGCTCTTGGAGTTGGAGGAAAATTCTTGGACTTCGAGGTATAGGGAGGGACAAAATGCAATTCAAAATTTGTAATGGTAGACTTGTTTTGCTTTGGTTTGATAATTGGCATCCTCTTGACCCTTTAGAGAAGATTTTTGGTGAGAGGATCATTCATGACTCTAGATTCAGTAGACAAGCTAAGGTGGTAGAGATTGTTGAGGGTGATACTTGGAGGTGGCCACTAGCTTGTTCCCTAACGTTGTTTGACTTGATGTAAGGTACGCTTGATACTTTTCGGCCGGATAGTATTAGAGACATGGACGGACCCACATGGGGTCATGTGGGGTCAAATGACCCCACAATTTTATTGTATTTTTTTTTACCTAACACTTATCACTTACCTAAGAGCAGCCCAATCCACAACTCACAAGCCCGTCCAATTACACTATACACCAACCCATTAATCTATAATTCATTGATTGACCCAACAGAACTAATATACTATGACTCAAAAGGCAGTGACTTTGATATCCCCCCATTCAAAAATCTGAAATCCCTAATTTTCCCATATGCACGCTACCTACGCGGCTACGCACGGTGAATTTGTCTCTCGTCTTCAATCCATTTTTCAATTAATTTAGGTATTGGATTTTCAATTGAATTAAAGCTAATTCGAGCATATTAGTTACTGATTCTTTTAATTTCTAAAATGTATTTGGAATTTGGTAGTTGATAGTTCACTAGTTTGGATTTGAGAAATTGGAAATATTGTAGTGAAGTAGTAAAGTAACCCTGTCTCAGTAAGTAATGGCTTTGTCAATTTGTCTAACTTGGTGGTTTAAAATAGAATTGTTTGTGAAAGTAATTGTTGTTTATTATGAATTTAATTTTATTTTTTTGATGAAAAATGAAATATGGTATTTTTTTTGTTTATTTATTTATGTATTGAATTTGTTTTTTAACAGGCATCGAGAAATATTTTAAACGAAAATCCGTATGTTCGAGTCTGGAGGAAATTATTGTTGAAAGGAGTGTTCAAAAAGAAAAAGATGATCGGAAAGAATCAGATAATGGGAGAAAAAGAGATGTTCAGGATAAAATTGATTTAGCACAACTGCCTTCGGATCCTGGATTAAGAACTCCAATTTTGATTTAGTATGTTAATGTTCAGGATGAAATTAGAAGAGCAAATGTACAAAGAGGTCCATTTTAGCCTCGAAATCACTTGTGTCCACAGAAACAATTTGGAGATTTGTCGTTAAGACGATTTAAAACTTCTTGGTTTAATGACTTTCCTGATTGGTTGGAATACAGTATAGCAAAAGATGCCCTATTTTGCTTGTATTGTTACCTTTTCAATCCAAATCGTGAAGAACATGGTGGGGGTGATTCTTTTGTTGATGGAGGATTCTCAAACTGGAAAAAGAAAGGAAGGCTTCAAACTCATGTTGGGAAAAGTGGTAGTGCACACAACCAAGCACGGATTAAGTATTATGCTTTTGTGAATCAGAAACAAAATATTGATTGTGTTCTCTTTAAGAAGTCGAAAAGAACAAAAGATAAGTATCGAATTAGTCTGAATGCGTCAATTGATTACGTTCAATTGCTTCTACAACAAGGGCTTTCATTTCGTGGGGCATGACGAATCTGAAGATTCAAGAAATCAAGGAAATCTTCTTGAACTGTTGCAGTGGTTATGTGATCATAATAAGGAGATTAAGGATGTTTCTTTGAAGAATGCTCCCGAAAATTGGCGTTAATTCTTCCAATTGCTACTGCTACTGTAGAGAGAGTATTTTCTGCAATGAAGATTGTCAAGAATCGACTGCGTAGTCGGATGGGAGATCAATGGTTAAGTGATAGTTTGGTTACATATATTGAAAACGATGTACTTAACAATATTGATAACGATTTAAACTTACGACGTTTTCAGAGTATGAAAACGCGTAGGCTACAATTGTAATAGCGTATTGACTTATTTTTATTAATGATATGTAGTTATAAATATTTTTGAATTCTCATTTTTGACCCCACAAGACAAATGGTCTGGGTCCGCTCCTGATTAGAGAGGATGTCTTGCGATGGGTGGATAATATGCACAGAGTCTTCTCTATTTGGAATGCTTGGGAGTCTCTTTGACTTCGCTGCTCGAGGGTGACCGACATCACGTTGTATGGTTCCGTAAGTGTATTCCCTATCATGCATTTATTTATCCTTTGGCTAGTAATCCAAGGTGGCCTCTATACGCAGATAAAGCTTCTTCATTTTTTTGTTACGGTCTATGTGTTGTGTGGTTGTTCGATGGAGGATTTGGATCATCTCTTCTTTTTTGCCCTTTCTTTGAGTACGTTTGGCATGCTATGCATGCTAAATATAACCTGCCTTAGGTTCAGCGGAGTTAGATAGAAACTCTTTCTTAGATGGAGTAGTTTTGTGGGCGATCAGTGCACTCCATTGTTATTCGTTTGATTTTTGCGGCTTCGATTTATGCTATTTGGCATGAGCGTAATGCTAGAACCCATGGTGAGGCTCCTAAACACGAGTCTATTATTATTTGAGACACTGTTTTTTCTGTTTGTGTACGAGTAGATTTATGTAGGGGCTTGGTTTCATTTAATGAGAATAGATGGTTCCAACACTCATGGGCTTTTTCTGTGGATATTTCTGATTCTTGTGGCTAGGTTATTAAAACTAATCTAGGATATTGTTTTTGTGCTAGGAAGCATATGTTTCTAGCCTTGTTTTTTTGGGGTATGCCTCTGTGTTCTTGTACTTTACTTTCATACTTTGGTTATTATACACTTACCTTATCCAAAAAAAAAAAAGTTCGGAACATACATTGATCCATTAAATTGAATGTTGGAGATTAATTGCAATATCTTGATTTTGGCTTCTTGTTCTTTAATCTTGATTGCTTAATTCCTTCTTGATTCTTAATTATTAATTACTGGTTTAAGATCTTCCTCTTCAACGCGCTTTCTCTTGTTCTTCTTGTATTGATTGGATGAAACAAAGAATGAGAAAATCACGTACAAATTGGGGATGATAACCCTTTATATAACTTTCAATATGTATTTCGGCCTATCATGAAATACAACCCAAGGAATTTGATCTCTACACATATTTAGGCCCATACTCTATTTGATGTTTAAAACCCAATAATTTTAATTCTTTATTGGATCACTTTAAATAGGTCTCACCTTAAGATAGCCTTTATGCATAAGTAATTACATATGCTGGGTCACACGGCAAATTAAATTGTCAAATAATCTCTCACTTTGGCCACATATGTTATCTTATAAATGTGTATAATCTTAAGAGGTCAAAACTTTTGCTATCATAGGCAAAATCATATCTGAACAATCTCATCCATTAATTATGTCAATATTGGATCAAAGCGGTTTACGTTACAGATATCATAACTGAATACATCAATAATCTTGTATATCAACACAATCAAATGACATAAATCAAGTATGAATGTGTAGCATGAAAATTACATGTAATATGATCCGAACGTGCCTATTTTCAACTTGTCCTACCTTATTTTTTAATGAGATCAAACCATAAACTTTAATCAGAGTGAAAATAGCTGAATACTTTATTTCTAAAATAAACTTGAATGTACATAAATAAAATCATGTGTCTGAATAGAACATCCAATATACAAACTCTCACTAAACTAACATATCATCAAAACATACAACACTCATGTGAGCAGTATGTTTATGAAAGACCTTGAGTGGTAGCCATTTAGTAAATGGATCTACTATTATGGAGTTTGTTCTATTATGTTTTATTGTAACTTGACCACTTTGAACTCTTTCTTCAAAAACTAGGTACTTGATATCTATAAGCTTAGATTTTGTTGAACTCCTATTGTTGTTTGAATATAAAACTGTTGATTTATTAGCACAAAATAACATAAGTGGTCTTTCAACTCTATCTACAATGCGAAGCATAGTGACAAAATTTTACAGCCATATTCCTTGATTAGATGTCTCATAACATGCTACAAACTCTATTGTCATGGTTAAAGAAGCTATAAGTGTCTACTTAACGCTCTTCCAGGATATAGCTCCTCCAACCAATAGGAAGACATATCACGATGTGGATCTCCAATTGTTTGGCATCTAACAAAATCAGAATCAAAATAAACATTGATCTCCAATTGGTCTAATTTCCAATATGTAATCATTTGTTCTATATAGATATTGCATAACTCGCTTGGTCATTTTCTAGTGATCCATCCCATGATTATTTAAATATCTGCTTAATATTCTAATAATAAATGTTGTATCAGGACGTGTGCATACCTGAGCATACATTAAACTTTCAACTGCGGAAGCATAATGAATTTCCTGCATTTCCTTTTCTTCAAGGTCATTCCTAGGGCATTGATTTAGATTGAATTTATCTAACTTAGCAACAATGGTATCATCGGTTTACAATCCTGCATGGCACACCTTCTATGTACCTTTTCATTATTACTCTTTTATGATAATTCAAGAATACCCCAAGAACGACCCCGACGTATCTATATCCCTAATACAAAAGAGAGGTAACCAATATCTTTCATTTCAAAATTCTTTGATAGAAACCTCTTGTTCTTGTAGTAAGCCTATATCATTGCAAGCAACTAGTATGTCATTGACATATAATATCAATATACTTATTTTCATTGAACTTGTGTATACACATCATCAACTGAATTTATTTCAAAACTAAACGAGATAGTTATTTGATGAAATTTGTAATACCATTGATGAGAAGTGTGCTTAAACCCATAGATTAATTTCTTTAATTTGTGAACATCTTGTTTGGGTCTTCTGATACAAAGTTTTTCGGTTGCACCATATAAATTGTCTCATCAATGTCATCATTCAAAAACGCCTTCTTTACATCCATCTAATGTAGCTCAAAATTAAAATATGTCATAATAGTCCTAAAAAAATCTTTCATTAAAACAAGAGAAAAAGTCTCTTCATAATCATTGTCTTTCCCTTGAGTAAAGCATTTTGCAACAAGATGAGTCTTATATCTTTCCACTCACCATTTGAATCCTTCTTGGTTTTAAATATTCATTCACCACCAATGTGCTTTATACCATTCAGGCAATTTGATGAGTTCCCAAATGTCATTTTTTTTAGGGACTTTATCACCTCATTCATGGTATCAATCCACTTTTGAGAATTATTCATTTGTATTGCTTGATGAAAGTTGAATGAATTTTCTTTAACCAATCCAATGCCATCGTTATATTTTTGGAAAAAGACTATAAAGTCATCCGGAATTGCTTTTCCCCTTTCTCTATTGATCTCCTTTATGATATTTGTTCTTGAAGTTGTTGAGTTTGTTCATTTGGAACAATCTCTTGATTGTGTAGAGGGGTCTGGGACATTTTTTTTTATCCGAAATTACTTCTTAAACAAGATCTAGAACAGGAATTTATCCTTGATCTTGATCATTGTTAATGATAACAAAATGAATAGTCACATATTCTTCTCCAAAAGACAACATTCCTAACCTATAAGACCTTGTCCAAGCTGAACAACCCCAAATGTGCAAATGCTTCAAACTTGGCTTATTTCTTGTCCAAAGACCATAAGGAGTTTTGACAGTTGCTTTACTTGGTACTCTATTGAGAATGCAAGCTTCAGCCTGTAGATGCTTCTCTCTAAAGAGATTTTGGCAAGTTGAAATGACTAATCATACTCCTTATCATGTCCTTAAGTGTTGTATTTTGTCTTTTAGCAACACTATTCATGATAGAAAATCTGACATGGTGTATAGTATTTTCTTGATCTGTCATATCTACTATAGTATTCACCGCCATGTCATATTTGACTTATTTTATTCTAAGATGTCTGAAGCTCAATTGGCACCTAATCTCCTCATATTTGTTTGTTTCCCCTTAATACAATTAACAGAAACATTAAAGTCCAAAAAATTAAGGGGATCAAGAATTCCTTGACACAAACTTTTCAATTTTGTTATGAGAGATTTGACCTAATCACTTACGTCATAATGAAGTGAAATTCTTATTGGTTAATTTACATTTAATACCAAGTGAGTTCACACGCAATGTTTTCATTAAATGAGGCAACCGTATTTAGCAAATATAAATTATCATACACTGATAAAGAACCAGTACCAACGATATTTGAATTAAAAGAAAGACTAAATTTATTATTTCCAAATGAACAAGAATAATCGAATTTGTCCAATACAGAAATAGAAACCAAATTTCGTCTAAAAGATGGTACTACAAAAGTCTCTTTCAAATATAAATAATAATCAGTCTTTAATAATAATCTAAAAGTCCCCATAGCCTCAACTGATTCTTCGTCGCCCACATAAATTAATCTTTTGGCATCATTCGACTTTCGGCTGTTCAGACAATCCTGCATAAACGCACTTATATAAGTAGTAGCACCAGAATCAATCCTCCAAGTATGTATAGGTACTGAAATTAAATTAAATTTTGAACAAACCAAAGTGAGAAACGTCCATTTTTTTACACTGCATCGTAGAATTTGACACAATCCCTCTTCGAGTGTCCCGGATTTTCATAAAAGTAACAGTCAGATGATTTATCATTTTCAAGCTTCTACTGTTTCTTTTGAACTACACCAGATGCAACTTCTATATTCTTTCTTTTCTCAAACTTATCCTTTGAGGTACTAGCCATCAGCACTTGCAGTTCAATTTGCTTCGGCCTTTTTGCTTCTTGTACACAGTATGAAATGAGTTCATTAAAAGTCCGATTCTTTTGACCGTTATAACTTACCATAAATTATTGAATTGTGCAGGAAGAGAAATCAAAATCAAATGCATGAGCAAATCATCAGACAACCTAACAACTTAAGCTTATTGCCTTTAGTTTTGAAGCAATATGAAACATCTCTATAATGTACTCCTTTATGTTTCCTTTACTATTATACTTTAGTAAAACTAAGTTCGTCAGAAGCGTACTAGTTTTTGCTATCGCTTTTCGCAAAGCATTTTTCAGTTTCCTAAAAAATTCGTTTGTAGTAGTTACCTTATGAGATATAGTACCCCTGAATAATTATGAAATTCTACGTTTCATGATCGTAAAACTCATGTAGTTTGAATGATCTCACTTATCAAAGTCTCATTTTTCATCGGCCGAACTTTTATTTGTAAATGCGGCTAGTTGTTCAATTCTTAACGCTAGATCTAAATCTATGCAGCCAAGAACGATCTGAGTGTTCTATTTCAGTCCTTAAAGATGGTTTTAGTAAGCACATGTATTGAGTTGATGTTGGTAGATATTAAAGAAACAGATGAATTAAATGAATAGAAAAAAAATAAAAAAAAAATACACGTACACATGATAAAACATTTTAAACAATAAATTAATTCAATTGATTAAACTAATCTATTTTGAAAAATTAGTAATCCGAAAAAACTTTCAGTACCAAGATTTGGATTTGATTGCAGTACCTTTTATTTTTATTTCTTGTTTCAAAAAAGGAAAAAAATTAACAAAGAACTAGCGCTAAACGCCCAGACGCTGCTAGGTCACTTGGTGCTGCGATTCCAAGTTCTAGGCGCTGTAGTACTCAGGCATCGCCGTCGCAACGCTAGTGTATTGCCTATAAATTTCGAAACGCAGCGCTGTAACACACAAACGCGACTCTGTAGTGCTATGACAATGCTGTAATTTTGAAAGATTTCCAAAAAAATTGAAAATTTTGAAATTTAGGCTAAAATTCACATTCCAAAATTTAGAAATCCAAAGTATGAATTTCAGCCATAAAATTCCTTCTTTAATCTCAATGGTTTAACATGAATTGTTTTTTTATACAATTTGTAAAATTCCTATAAATTGTTTTTTTCTAATAAACCTTTATTAATCTATATACATTAAAAAAAAAAAAAATTGTTAAGATCTACATATCAAATCACAAAGAGAATTAATGAGTGCGGAACATACCTTGATCCATTGAATTGAATGTTGAAGATCAACTGTAATCTCTTGATTTTGGCTTCTTGATTGATTAAGTCATCTTCTTCATTTTTTATTATTTATTACGGGTTTAAGATCTTCCTCTTTGGTACGCTTTCTCTTGTTATTCTTAAGTTGATGGAATGGTACAAAGAATGAGTAAATCACATAAGAATTGGGGGCCACAACCCTATATATAACTTTTCATATGTATTTCGGTCCATTATATTTCCAACCTAAAGGAATCTGGTGTATACACACGTTTAGGCCCATACTCTACTAGATACCCAAAGCACATAAATTTAAGAGAAAATTACATAAAATCCTACCATTAAACTTTCAATTTCAAACATAAGGCATAAAACTTTTTTCTTATAAAAATCAGGTGAAAAATTAAATTCATAATAATTATAAAATTAAATTAATTATATACCTAACCCATATCCTATCCACCCACAACAATTTCAATTTCACACCCTAATCCCTCTCTTCTCCCTATCCTTATCCCTCTCTCTCTCTCTCTCTCTCTCTCTCTCTCTCTCTCTCTCTCTCTNCTCTCTCTCTCTCTCTCTCTCTCTCTCTCTCTCTCTCTCTCTCTCTCTCTCTCTCTCTCTCCCCTATCAACGGAGGATCACCGCGCCTCCAAGAGAACTCCACCGGCAGAAGAGCACTGCAGTACTCACGGCCCTGTCGTCGTGCACAGCGTCACCTGTTGGCAGTACTGCGACCAGAGTTTCCTGTAGGTGCGCAGCGGCCTGCACACATCTCCACTGTGTGCAGCAACGCTGCCTGCAGGCGACGTTGGGCACAACAGCAACTTTCAGATTCTCCAGTTTTTCGATCTCCTGATAATTGCATTTGTATTGTGAGAGGTTGCTGCAAAATCCGTGAGCATCGGTGTGGGGCGGCGCTGAACGACTGTGATTTCTGTGTGTGGAAGCCGATTGTGATTTCTGTGTGTATGGAAGTTGATTGTGTTTGTGTGAGTTTTGTGTTGGTGCTGGAG
>CAIGRF010356208.1:8091-28694 GCA_903798235.1 Fraxinus ornus | reverse complement strand
AACGAAACGTTGGTTTAGTATGCATCTAATGGAATTTTTACTTCTGCAATTGAAGAAAATGTGTAAAGAAGGTGCATATTGGGGTGAGTTCCATATGCATTCATAATAATATGGGAGATTTTTTATTGTATATCATATAACTTTCTAATAATTGTGTGATTTTTCATAATTTAACTTACGGGAGACAGTTTCTGGAGTTTATGTGGGAATGGCTGTCGCGAAGCAACCTTAAGCGCCCCTTTGTTGAAGACGCCGAGTCCAACAAACCCCCTTCGGAGATCTCTCTCTCTCTCTCTCTCTCTCTCTCTCTCTCTCTCTCTCTCTCTCTCTCTCTCGTTACGGGAAAAGTAATTTTTTCTTTTGGCTTTTATAATTGTAAGATGCATGTCTAGAAATCGTTTTAGAAGTGGCAAGTTTCCCGATGGGAAATGAAAAAAGATGGGAAACATTTTCCAAAAAATCAGTTGTATCAATTTCAAACACTCCTTATAATGCCAGAACATGCATAAAGTATAACATGAAATCAATTTTTCATTATAACTAAGATTACAAACATTACCAAAAATAACTAAAAATCACTCTAAACGCTATTACATAGCCAACTAAACTGCAACACGTGCATTGCACGTGCGTCGACTAGTTAACATTAAAAACATCTTGTAATTTCATTTCTAATTGACAAAAATTAAACTAATGAAACATGGTAGAATGAAAATCAAATAGAATATAGAATTTTTCATTGCTAAATTTAGGTCCATTATTTATTGTAATTGGAATAGAATTTGGCACATGAGTGGGACCCTTTTGCGCTAACTACGGACCTTAACAACGTGCACAACACAATGATGCCACGATTATTATCAATTAAATAAAAAAGTATCTATTTTTATTTAAATTTTTTTCTAGTCAAATGAACTAGACAGCAACTATTCTTTCGATAGGACGCGTCTGGATAAAATCGAGCAAATTTCCTTTCAAGTTGAATATGAGAGAGGTATAATAATAATTCATGATTTTAAATTAAGAAAATAAAGACACGGTTATGATTTTTCAAACGGAGAACCCTAAGAGTGAAAGGAAGATTAAAACGAACTTTTTAACTATATTACTCGTCATGTCGTGTGAATCCTTAAGAAAAACTAGGGTTTGAGCTCTTCAACTTTTAGGTAGTGTGATTTTTGAGTCTTTAACCTTCAATGTACGATTTTGAATTCTCAACATATATAAATGAGCCGTGCTTGGTGTACATTATGGATATCATAATGGTATCCATAATGCACATATGGCGGCCCCCTATTGGGGGATTGCCTGTTACACCAAGAATTTTCCTATATGAATATGTGTATCTGAATTTCTACGTGACAAAAATTATTAAAGTGAATGTTAAAGCCGAACATATCTTTCACATGACCAAAAGCAAGACGTTAAGTTTTATGACGAATTTGGCTTCCAATTGTATATGATTTTTATCGCACACATCGATCATATTTACTAATTAAAATATGATCTCACTTATAAGAGTTGGAGACCAAAGGGGAGCCCTACCTAATTTTTTTTTCAATACTTGGTTAAGCGTGGTTGCTGCTTTCCAAGGACTAACTTGTTACACCACCAAGGCAGTAGAAGCATGTAAGCTCAAAAACGTTATTATTCGTTGAACTTTTTCCTTATATTACTTTTATATGATTGATGCTCACACAATATCATCAATTGTAAATTCAGGGATGAAAACATTGCAGAACAAGAAGGGGACATCGGGACGATGATTTTTGAGAGGCGGGCTAGGAATACGAAGAAAATTAAAATATCCTCATTCATCGTCCTATTTAATTATATTTTAATATGTATATTTTTAGATATAATTTATGAATTAAAACATATAAAGAAACTAAGGACGTGTTCGAGAAATTCAGGTATAAGACCATATCTCCTATTCGCATGTCCATCCCTAACATGGTGGGAATTTCCCGCTTCATTTTGGACATGACAAGGCGAAGGATGTGACAAGATGAAATATATTACAATTTTTTTGTAAAATAATATATAATTAAGAAAGTATATGTTTTGTTTATAATACTAAACTATAAAAAAATACATAAACAAAATTTAAATTTCTTCTGTTTATATTTTATAATACTGTTCAGTACTGTCTTACCAAATTCAACACTTTCGAATAGGATTTTAGAAGAAGAATTATTCTATATGTATCGAAAAGTTTGACAACTTTGCCTGCCGTAGGCGTCCCCCAATAGGGGCCGCCATGTGACGTTCTGTCAAAAAAATTGTCAAACTTTTTGATACAAATAACATTGTTGTTAGAACTTAGAAGAATGTCTTGGTCCCACTAGGCACCGCCGCACATAGCATTCAAAATTCAAAAAACAGACGTTTCCAAAATCCAACGACTCCAACGGACTTCCAACGTAGTACCCAATCTCCCTGTCCCACCAAATAATACCTAAAAATCTTTCAAAATAAAATAATGAAAATATATCATTACAGCCTTCACCAAGCTGTCTTTCATTTTTCGAATCCGCGTCTCCCACTTTCTTTTACCACTCTGTTCACACATCTACTCACACGGCTTCTGTATCTACAATATATATATACACTTAGACATAGAAAGAGAAAAAGAAAAGTTTTTTCTCTCTCTCCCATTATTGTTTTGTATGTATACATTTGATCTGTGTTTGAACTGAAACACGCTCACATTCAAGTAAATGGCCACGATAGTCCATTTTTTCGTTTTCTTATGCATCCTTCTGATTTCGGGTCAAACCCGGGCACAAACCCGAACGCCAGCCGGAACAGAAGCGCCAGCACCGGCTTCTGATTCTTGCAACGGAGTATTTCTCACCTATACTTACAAAACCGGGAAAATTGTACCCCCGATTCTCAAGTCCGCCCCGACCCGCCAAGCTTACAGATTCGAATCCACTCTCTTTGCACTGAATAATGACTTAGAGGAGCTCAAGTCATGGCAGGTCTTTGTCGGATTTCAGCATGATGAGTACTTGGTATCCGCATCGAATGTGGTGCTCGCAGATGGGACTTCACTTCCGGCGAATGTGGGAAATGGGTCGGTCTTTGCGGGTTACCCGAATGCGGATCTGAAGACGGGTATTGAAACCGCCGGTGACTTGACCCAGATGAGTGTCCAAGTCGATTTGGTAGGGACCCAGTTCGGAATCGGGGCGCCGGACGTTCCATTGCCCAATAATATATCGCTGGTGAATGATGGGTGGGTTTGCCCAAAACCCTCTAATCAAGGTAAAGTCATTCTCTAGCTGTTCTAATTTGATTTTAGTTTTGTTTATTTATTCTGTATTTTATTGATCTGGTAGTTGGAGATTCTGGTTGATTTTCTGCAGCATGATGGGGATAATCTACACTACAATTGTGAAATATTTATTTTATTATTTTTCTATTGGTCTCGTAGTTTCTAAGGATAGAGATGATGGTGGTTGGTGTAGTGTGTTAAGCTTTTTATTGTCGCCGTGGCGAGCTATTTCTCTGCATGACCTCTCCTACCATTGTTGAATTGCTCGATCTTGTGCTTGATGACATAGAAAATGCAGAAAAGATTTGAATTTTTAGAATAATGTGGTTTACTAAGTGTTGTTAATCAGCTGGATTTGAACTACTTTAGAGGGATTAAAGGCTTGAGAAAATGAAGTTGTGGAGTTTTGGTTGACTTTTGTTTAGTGTGATCAAGCAAGGCTATTTAATTGGGATTGTGTTTTATGACATTCCATAGTTATGATAGTTTGGAAGTCGATTTATTGATTTTGGAGGGTTAGGTTTGATAATGTTATTCCATCGGAGCTTGAGTAAGTTGAAGAAGGGGAGAAGCGCAGGAAGTTGGAAGACTAGGGAGGGGAACGGGGGAGAAAATGAGCCTTAATCAGACTTATTTAACCATGACTATTGTAAGAATACCCTTTGGATATACAGTACTCAGTACTTGCATTATAATTATATGATTTTTTAGCGTAAACTTCTGATAATTGCACGTTTCAACATCTGTTTGTCACGCCTTCTATGGACAATAAGTCTTTTGAGGTTACTTGTGAGCCTAAAAAATTAATGTTGGATATAAATTTCATCTGATGAACAAATCATGTATTCTCCATAGTTTTTTGCACGTTATCTGGGATATTTTATCTTGCTCATGCTCATGCTTTCAGTGCATGTTTGGTATGAACAGTATAATGAACACGAATTTAGCTTGCCATGTTGAAATTCATAATTTTTGAGGTTTGTATTTCTGTTTCTTTCAGGAAAGAGTGTATTGGAAGTGTGTTGCACCAGAGATCCAAAATTCAAGTCAAATGTTACTTTGGGTGAAGAATTTCTACCACGTCAAGATGGTGACCTCACTATAATGTATGACGTAATCAGAACATACGAATCCAATTATTGGGCGCAGGTTACGATTGCAAACCATAACCCTCTTGGCCGTCTTGATAACTGGCAGTTAAGCTGGGATTGGATGAATGACGAGTTCATTTTTGCCATGAAAGGAGCATATCCTTCTGTGGTAGATACATCAAAGTGTGTCTTTGGCAAACAGGGTGAGTTCTACAAGGACCTCGACTTTTCCACTGCATTGAATTGTGACAGGAGACCAACTATAGTCGACCTGCCTTTAGCGAAAACAAATGACACGAATCTAGGAATGATACCTTTCTGTTGTCGAAATGGGACAATCTTGCCACCTGCAATGGACCCGAGCAAGTCGATTTCAGCATTCCAGATTAATGTTTTCAAAATGCCTCCAGATCTTAATCGCTCCGTTCTTACTCCACCACAGAATTGGGGGATCTCTGGCAGACTGAATCCCAGTTACAAGTGTGGACCACCCGTCCGAGTGAGTCCCAGCCAATATCCTGACCCGAGCGGGTTATTGTCAGATTCAGCTGCAATGGCAAGCTGGCAAGTCGTGTGCAATATTACGAAACCAAAGGGAGTGAGCCCTCGATGCTGCGTATCATTTTCTGCTTTTTACAATGAATCTATCATCCCATGTCCAACATGCGCCTGTGGTTGTCCTGCTAATACTGATCGCATGTGTAGTACCAAGTCTCCAGCTCTTTTTCTTCCGTCTCAGGCACTTCTCATCCCGTTTGAGAATCGAACTACTTTATCCACAGCCTGGGCCGATCTTCATCGTTTCCCAGTGCCAAACCCTCTGCCTTGTGGTGATAACTGTGGTGTTAGCATCAACTGGCATTTGTTCACAGACTACAGAGGTGGATGGTCTGCAAGAATTACTATCTTTAACTGGGACGAATTTCCTTTTGTAGATTGGTTCACGGCAATTGAATTGGGCAAAGCAGCTCCTGGTTTTGAAGCAGCCTACTCTTTCAATGGAAGTGCATTGAATGGTGTGAATAATACGATTTTCATGCAAGGCCTCCCTGGCTTGAACTATCTCGTGGCAGAAACAGATAGCGCTAACCCACAGAAGGATCCCAGAGTTCCCGGAAAGCAACAATCCGTAATTTCATTCACGAAGAAGTTGACGCCGGGAGTTGATATTCCCGGTGGTGATGGATTCCCTACAAAAGTTTTCTTCAACGGGGAAGAATGCTCACTACCCAGAGTACTTCCCAAAAGCAATTCCCATAGATTCCGCTCGTCTGTTTTGATGTCTGTCATCTTGGCCATTGCAGTTTTCTTGGCGATGCAGTAATAGCCATTGTTTCATAGCTGTTGATTTGTTCATTCTTTTCATGACATGATATCATTCGTGGTCTTCAAGGAATTTTATACAGGTCGGGGATTTTGAGTACTTCAATCTTGTTGTCGATGATTGCTGATAAGAAAATTAAGTTGGTACTGTAACATACCCCGTGTATTAGCTTGACACAACTTCTCGTGGTTTATATAACATTGTTGAGCATTTCTTGGGATTTTTCCTTCGTTCCAAGTGTATATTTACATGTTTTCAGAGTCACACGAGTATTATTTTTGTTCGCTCCGTTGACCAAAAGAATAGGACCCATAGATCAAAATATCATTGATCAAGGGATAATTGTAGCTGCGCCGTCAAACCTTTTACAATGTTGCATGTTTCTTTCATTTGTTGTACTCGTGGTCTCAAACCTTTCAAATGCATTCGTCTTGAACCCAAATGGATGGAAACTTTTCGTTTAATTCATTTATTATTATTTTTTCTAATTTAATTTTGAACTTATTTATGTGAAAAATTATGAATTACTATCTTGCTCCCTCTAATTTTTAAAAATGTGGTCAAACTTAATTTTCAGTCAACTGACGAGAGACTGAATGATTTCCATCCATTTGGGCTCTAGACACGCATTTGAAAAGTTTTGAGACCATGGCTACAACAAATGAAAGGTTAGGAAAAAATTTGCAACATTTTGAAAGATTTGGAGGCGTAACTTCAATTTCCCTTGGTTTAACGTAGAGTTGAATGGTTCGAGATTCTGACCTAGTGGCGAAGCTAACAGCAACAAGCCTTTTTTTAGGGATAGTTTAAATTCAGAGCGAAGAGACACTGCAGTAGATAAGAGGGCAAAGACAGAGACTAGTGTACAGACGTCGGGAGAATTTATTGCTCAAGCTTTTGGATCTTCCGAAGTTCTCTCATTCGACCCGAGGGAAACTAATGAAGAATATATCGAATTTGAATTGGTATTTCTTGGGTTTAAGAACAAGCATTAAAACGGTAAACATTTTTATCCAGTAGTGTTCAGCATATCAACAACTAAGCATGATATATAAATTCTCAAGTACAAGAAAAAAAAAATTAAAGAATTGAAAAAAATAGTTTCTTGAATTCAAATCCAATCTTTACACAGCATCCAAATTCTGGAAAAATAAACATTTGTTTTATTTGAGTTAGAGCAGACACAGGTTTGCAGCGAGAAATAGACTGGCACCCGCAAACGTGGAAGTTTCACAAGTTCCCGAAAATAATACTGTACCTATTACAATAGCCTACTCTAAAAGCAGTCAAAATTTCGCCCATGCTTTCCATATCTTGCATGTTTTCCCTTCATTAGCTTCAATCGTAGCTGATCCACCTGACTGAGCATTATGCTGAGCATTATAATGTCAAAAGAAATAAACACAACTTGCTATTCACACCAGAATAATGCAGCTAAATTAACAATATCCTACTTCTGGTAGCAGATGTGAAACAGAATCTTTAGCCTTTGATCAGAACGGGTCGTTCTGCAACGAGGTGAGAGTGCTAGACACAATAAGTTACAGCAGGGAGATGCGTTATACAGGAAGATTATCCAAGTGATAGCCATCAAAGCCAAACTCGCTCTCAACAGCTCCTGTGCCTTCTTGCTGCTATAATGAGAACGTGCTTGAATTAGACCAATAAAAGATTAATTCGTTTAAAACTTAATAATTTACATTAAATAAAACTTTATAAGCTTGGCCAAACATGCTCCTAATCACTTTAAATATCTAGAAATAATTTTTGCCAAGGGTAAAAAAAAAGAGCCTTGCCTGTTTGAGAAGTGCACTCATGAGATCATCCTGACCAAACTGTTCGGGAAATAAGGTATTCTGGAAGCCCATATTGGGCAGCCTTTCAGCCTTGATCCTTTGTGAAATATCAGCTGCAGACGAGTTAAGTTGTTGACCGGGGTTGGAAGTGGTACCAGTTCTACTGTCCCCAACTGAGAAGGCTGCCTTACTAACAGGTATATTCCTGCTTTGTTCACTCTTAAGGCTAGAAGAAAACCCTTGTTGAACTAAAATTGACGGTGAAACATCTAGGCTTCCCAGTAAGTTTGAATGCTGAGACACGTCAAAGGTTGATCCAACATTCTGCATACCCCAATCTTGAGCTCTGTTCTGATTCAGCTCATCAAAAGTGTCATAATTAGGAAGATAACCTCTAGGCATTTTCATTTCCGAGTTAACCTCTTCTTGCAGCATCCCTTTAGAGGTGAGAGCAGGTATACCTGAATTACTCATGAGAGGAAAACTGTTGCCCGGAAACTCAGTCCCCTGATTTACGGAAAAATCTAGAGCTGGAGACGGCTGTGAAACTGAACCAAATGTTTCCCCACGAACATTTTCAATTCCATTTCGGGGCAAAACAGAGCTGGGGAGTGCCTGCGAGATAATTGGTTGACCTAGAGATGATGGAAGAGTCGAGACATGGCTACCATTGATTTCATTTAATAATGGTGTCCTAGACTGAGATTGAGACATCTGTGTCAGTAGAGAGCTGCTTTGGCTTGACTGAGAGTGGAGTTGCATATTCAGGTTCCCAAAGGATTGTGCAGATTGGCGCAAAGTGGCAAGCTGCTTTGGTTCCATATTTGTTGGGATACCATGGAGCAAGTTGATTTGCTTACTATTATTGTTAAGAAGTTGTGAATCCTCGCCGAACCTTATCTTAGGACTTTCAAAGCTGAAAAGATTTCTTTGATCGACTAGTGGCACCGGTACGGGTGATTTGTTTGTAGCCCTACCAAGTGCTGCTGCCTGGATTATAGCGAGGCTTTGTGGTGGGAGCTGACCTGAAGAAGCAAGAGCTTGAAGATCAATCCCACTGAGAGAAGACATCGGCCCAAAGGTTGCATCTGTGGGTCCCATAAATGCATTATTGAGTCCGCTCTGATGCTGTGATACGCCGCTTAGCCTTCTAAGATAAAGACGATACTTCTGCATCAATAAGGTTGCTACAGTTAGAATCTTTCGAGAGAAGTGAACCACGTCTCAAGTAAATGATAAAAGTCAAAATTGAGCAAGGGTCTCATAAAGTAAGTGGAAGGAAAAATGTTGTCCAACCTGAAGATGGCTTGCAACATTTTCCCTTGTAAGCCCGGGGACATTCATTAGTTCCAGAATTTTCTTAGGAACAGCCTCTGCATTCATTCGTAGAGTTGGAACATAATGAATAGGAGCTTATATGAATAGCAAAATTATGCAGGAATCGGAAAATTGCTAAAGTCAAATTATCATAAGAATAATATTTGCATTCTCAGTTAGAGTTGCCAATACAAGAAACATAGATATACGACAGTGTAAAAATATCTGCAAAACATAATTTCCAATAAGCAAACGTAACTAGATTCTAGAGGAATTTTCCAGAGTATGAAATGTGGAGTTTTACATGGTAAAAAAAAAAGTATAATAAGTGATAATGCAAAGAAAAGATCATGACTTGAAGGCAATGAAATGAACTAATCATGTTATTTTTGGTATGTTTGTACATTATTTTGGTAATTATTATATTTGACGACATTAATTTTAAAACTTGAAAAGTGCTTTACTAAATGGGTATTCGTCCAAGAACAATCAGCTCTTGCTGAGAACTGGAAAACCATATCCTCCTGAATTATAAATTCAAATAAAGGCATATTCTATTATATTAGGATGACAACGACGAACTCGATGAACTATCTTTAACAAACAGTTTTAACTAAACAAAATGAATTTTGAAGAGGTTTCTACTTTCTGAATACTGTAAAATCCATTTTGATATCAACAAACTCAATATAGTGAATGAGTCATATACTCCACACCTTCAACCAGCCACTTCAAGCCTACTTTTAGTTGCTTCATATGAAAAGGATGACAATATATGATAAAAAATAATGAACTTTGCACAAGCTATCAAAAGATTAGGTGTTTACATATTATCAATGGTATGAGAAACAAACAAATAGTAACGATTCAAAGTAAAACATTTAAGACAACAAAATAAACAAAATGGACAGATAAAAAAAATAGGTTTAGAGAAGATTCATACTGTCTAGTCCAAGATGATTAACAGCGGTGACAAACTGCTGATGGAGCTCGACTGACCAAACCACGCGTGGTTTCTTCAAAGTAGATGTATCATCCCTTTCATCTGCTTCATCATCCTCGTCCTTTCTTTTCTTCGGATTTTTCCAATTCCCTTCATTGGCTGAAGATGAATATTCAGCATCTTCTGGAGGTTTTTGCTGCTGCTCTCCATCTTCCACACTTCCTGTTTGTTCATAATCCTTTCCCTTATACTCGTCCTTTTTTTTGCGAACCACATGCTGCCATATATTCTTCAGAGCCTCAATGCGAACCGGTTTGATGAGATAATCCACCGCACCGTGAGTAATCCCCTTCATTACAACTTTTTTGCTATCGTCCGCGGACATCACTAACAACAACATAACCAAATATCATAACAAAGCTAAGTTTACACCAAACCTATAATTCCTGTTTTCGGGCTCAACAGAGTCTGAAAAAATGAAAAGGGAAACTTACTGATAACAGGGAGGTCCATCTCGAGTCCAACATACTCAAGAAGTTTGAAACCATCCATATCCGGCATGTGAACATCACTTATAACAATGTCACAACCATTCTTGTTTTCCCTGAGATAGTTTAATGCAAGCTCTGCTCGATTGCACTTGGTAACTGAAATCCCCGTAAAAACTAGATCAGTCCCCTAAAGAATTATGAAAAACCATTCCCAATCCAGAGATTATATGGACCCACCAATGAGAAAGATTTGAGCATAAAAACGGAAAATTTGACAATATATCAACTAAAAGAAGCATTTCCAACATTAGAATTTTGGCATGAGATCTAAAAGTCAACCATCTGGATTCTTGATTTCAATAGGGTTTCTCTAAGAAAATGAATTTCCACACCCCCATATTACACTATCACAAACTGATCTCCATAAATTGATTAAATTCCCATTCCTCTAGTCCACAATATATTATGAATTCAAATAAGAAAATCTCAACAAATTAAACAGAAAAAAAAACTCTATTTTCCCACTCAAGATCTATTGTGTGAACAATCATACAAAACCTTCATAAAAAAAAAAAAAAAACAGATTTGAACTTCCAAGTAACATAATAACTACAAAAAAAAATCCAGAAATGCACGATTCTGTGAAGAAAAATTTACACACGTATTTGTGTGTTTGTGGGTACCTTCATAGAGGCAATTCTTGAGCATCTTCTCCAAGATCCTGAGACAAGTGGGGTCATCGTCCACAACGAGTACTCTGAGACCCGCCGGAAACTGGTCGGAGACTCCATCACCGGACTTCCTAGAAGCACTTGAACTTGGTGCAGACATGGATTTCACTGCTTGTGAGCCGCCAAGATTCATTTTTTTCTTCAATTGCCACACATATATGAACCCAGATGGAAACGATAAACCAAATAATCAAAAGTTCTTAACTTTCGACTGCATATAACTTCTGATTACACCCTCCAAAATTATTATTAGGGAAGAAAAAGGAGACTAACCGGAATTTCAAGATTTCAAACTCTTTTAATGCTTTGCAGGGTTCGAGAAAAAGTGGAGAAAAGAGGAAAAACGCCTTCTATATATATGTGTTTATATGTAAGAATATAAGATTAGAGACATCGTTTTGTGCTTATGTGCTCCCTGAACGAATTTTTCTTATTTCTTTTTCTTTTTTCTTGGAGTTTTTTGGATTATTTTTTGTGAATTTTTTTCATTGATAGTGGGACACTCTTTTCAGTGTGGATCCAGCTCACGTATGAGGTCAAATATCCCCAAGCCAGCTGAAATCTTATTGTATACATAAAACACTGGAAATTTCATCTCTTGAATGCGTGTAAATTTAAATTCTTTCCATTTCTTTGGCATTTTTTTTTTTCCAAAATGAAATGAGTTTTATTTGGAATTTTGAATTAAGAGAAATATGTTACCATTATAGACTGTATGTTACATATTAAGTTGATGAAGAGCAAAATCTAAAGATTTTCTTCCCTTAATAAACTTTTTTGAAGGTTTTAATTTTAATGACATGTTTTTACGAATATATATACTTATTTTAAGATTATTTTAGAAATGAAATTATTTAATACATTCTTAAAGTTTCATCGTTTTAACTTTTTAGTTCGCACCCCCACCATCCACCATCATATATCTTCCTCTACAAAGTCTTTATTATAGACGAGATGGAAGAGGTTAAATAGTTGGATTAGGGAGGAGAAAAGAAGTATGATGGTAAATTGTGAAGGCAATGACTTTTTATTTTTTTTCCCAAAAAAATGTATTGCTGATGTACATAATTTTTGATAGTTTTCAGAATTCGGAGTATTATCTTTAAAAAGAAAAAATGAACAATGAAAAATTTTGAGAGTACGTATAATCTTCATTTTTCTAAAGTGAAGAATGAGATATTTTTAGAATATCATATAAATTTAATGAGTGTACACGAACTATTAATTTTTTTTTAATGAACAAATGAATTTCGAGATAACATAAAAATTGTCAATTGTAACGAGTAAATCTTCTCCAATAGTAATTGTTACTTAACTTTTACCTCAACGATATAACAAAAATTTATTTTATTTTATTTTTATATAATTTTTTATGAATTCCACATTTAGATACACCATACATTCTCTATTTATTCCTATATGTATTGAGTAAAACACAAATCTCTAAGGCTGACCAATTTGCAAGTTGGCAGTTGCAAGCAACTTCCTCATAAGATTTAAAATTGTATAATAGCCAATTTGCCTTTAAAAGTCTCTGAGTATTTAGGTGTTGAGCACATGGTGTTATTGGTGTAGTATTTGCATGGCATATGCATTTAGTACTACATTTTTAATATAGAAATTATTGGGCATTTACTAATCATAATCTCAAGTTTCACAAAATAGATAGTATTAATAGAAGAAAAAAAAAAGAAATTTCTTAATATACGGTCTAATTCATTTCAGTACGACGTATTAACCATATTTTAAAACTACTCGCTAGTTGTTTGTACACATCATCCGCTATAAATTGAGGGTATGTTCGATTTAAATTTTTTTAGAATAGACTTTGTGAATATATTTTTTTCCCGGAAATAGTATGGTTAAGAGATAGGAAAAAAATACGGGTTCATGTACAAAATTATTTTACTAAGAGAATGTGGCATTGAAAATATATTTCTATAAACTGAATTTTAGAAAATTTGTACCAAATTAGGGCTAAATTTCATTTACATAAAACTTGTATAGTCAAAAGACTAATCAAGAAATCTTCCATATCTGATTCATCTTTAATTCATGGGTATAGTTTGTTTTTGTTGCAACTATGGTCAAGAATTTGATGAGAAAATTGCATATGTTTATTTTTAAAAATTCTACATATATCAAGCGGAGAAAATAAATCGACTTGCAAGAAAGCGGTAAGGGTTGCATATTACAAGGAATTGAAAGGATGTCTTAGTTGTATTTGTATTTTATGTCTTTTACATTCGAGTTTGGACCAATCACATTCATCTTAATCATATTTATGTCTTTTACATTCGAGTTAGACCGATCACATTCGTCTTAATCAGTATATCTCCCATAAATCTCATATTTTTTCATTACATATTAAAATTTAAAATTAAGTCATATTTAGCTCATTATTGATAAAAAAAAAATCATGACTTTTGACACTTGTTCCTCAACCTATGGAGCTCGAGATTGTGAGGGCAAATCTCTGTCTTTTGTCTTTTGAAGGTAGTGGAAAGTTGTTTTGTGTTGATCAAACGTTATCCAATATGGATGGATACTTACATCATACAGTAAGGAATAAAATTGTAAAATTGAGAGATTATTTTATCCTCTTCCTTAGTGCCATGAACTCATCTTTATGAAAAATTTAATGTAATCGCACTAATAAGGTACCAAGAAGCAACCAACTAACCCCCATTCTCTTTAAAATTGGGAACCATTACGTGATCGTTTTCGTTAAATAATCGATTAACTCGTTCGTAAGTATGAACTTTTTAGGTATTTATATACGTGTCCAACTACGTAAATCGTCAATTTTGTTGGTATGTGTTTACATTTGTAAATGTGTGTTTTTTCGTTATTACCTTTTACATCCAAGTACGATCGTACATAATCTTAATATCTCGTTATTACTATGTCCATTTTGCAGACTTTTTATGGTGTAACAACCCAACAATCATCGTCTTAAAAGTATAAGAAATCCAATAATTATTTTGCAAAACTTGTATTAAGGCCAGCACATGTGATGGACATAAGAAACATGGTTGTCCACTGTGATAATTGGAAGAAGAATTACTTTCCTCTTCCATTTCCTCGTCTCACGATTTTTTTTTTTTTTTTAACTAAAAGCACGTAAAGCAAGACGGGTAAGTAGATCAAGTTCTTATCGAAAAAAAGTTTTTAGTTAGTGAATCATGACATCAAAAATGTTCGTATAATATAGATGTAGTGACAATGCTTACACAAGAAACGAATAACCTAATAAAATTGGGCATTGATCGATGCAGTTACTTCCAATTCTTGAAACTGTGACCAGTTTCCACGATAATCACTTGAATTTATCAGATTTTTATAGAATTTGATATTATACTAAATCAATCTACCTCTTTAAAAAGGTATTTCTTTATATTATTGCCTTGTCTTGGAATTGAAACATTATAACATATTCGATATGATATTATGACACACACTTTTATTTCATTTCTTCCATTCTATGAAACCTTTCGTCTATTCCAATGAATAAAGTGTCATCGAAAGTTCAAAACCACAAAAGTTTGTGTCAACTTCGTCATCCTCAAACATGTAAACCATTATTTTTTCCAGCATAATTTTTTTTACTCATGTTTTCATCATTTAACAATAAATAATTACAATAAAGATAATTATTAATATTTATTGTAGGATTTAACTTTCTATTGTCATTAAGATGCTTTTAAGGGAAAGAGAATAGTGTTGGTACCAACTAGCATAATTTCACGCGCAGGTTCAATTAATTTGTGAAAGTTCATGATATAGTGCGACGTGACTTTAAAATCAGAGTCGAATGATTTAAAACATGAGAGTAATAATATTTAGTACCATTGGTGTCGGGTACTAATTTAAGTGGCAATTGCATGACATTAAATGATAGATTCACTTAAATACAATGTTAAATGATGTTGGATAACATTGCTCTGATTAGACCGATTCGATCGAAGTCTAGTTGTTCATGTCAATTTATTTATTTATTTTTCTCATAGATCTCAAATTTCTTGTGATCGCACGTGTCGGTGTCTATATTTCACTAGTGGGCCCCAGCACTACAATTTAATCCAATACATTATGGAGTACATGAACTAACCAAGAAATTGTAGTACTTTTAACTGGGCCCTAATTTCGGTGTGGCCCTTAATTTTAATCGTACGTGCACACGTCCCTATTGCGCCCATCGACTGTCCTAGAAGGTTAGAGTAGAACATTGATTTTATTTTATTTTATTCTATTTTTTTACCACTTGAGGCTAAGCCACGAAGTAGGTCGAATTAACGACGGTGTTGTCAAATGTTGGAGGATTGGGTAACGTCGGTTATATATAGTTTTTGTGTGGTTCACAATCTTTCAAAATTTGTTTGAATATTGATCCAGAATTATTGGGTCGAATTTGTGATAAAAAGAAATTAAAATAAAATTTCTTATTTTTGAAAATGAATTAGCCAGTTCTTGGGTAATATTAGTGGGTTTGAAATTTCTGCTTTTCGTTATTTTTATAAGAGCGGATTGAATTTTGGTCACGTTATCGATTTCTCATATTCTACTACGTCAATCATCCTCAACTTCCTTGAAATGTAAAAATTCTATAAACTATAGAGCAATCACTATCATAACCTAACCATGTAAATTAGTTTAAACTTTGATTGATCAACGATTTTGCAGATCGGTTTATATATATTCTCAAAAATATTTTAGGCCCCGTTTGATCTACATTATTCTTTCATTAAAATGAAAAATATAACCGTTATTCATCACATCAACATTTGAATTCAAATTTTCTATCTCTTGTGTGAAATAACGGCTATATTTTACATTCTCATTCTACAATAATTTGGCTCAAACAGAACAGGGGTTTAGTACGAAATGTCCTGAGAATTTTGATTTTATCCATTGCAAGACATGGTGCAAAATGTCCTCAGTGCCATAAAATTATATAGACGTATGTATAAAATATTCTATTTTTGTATTTTGTACAATGAATAAATTAATTAATTTTTTTTTTCTTTTTTTTCAGAGAAGAGTTCAAATTCAACCTCGAAGTATTATTATTTGGGATTCCGTCAATTTAATGAGTTGTTACATCAGAATAGTAGACTAATGGTTGATGTATGAGTATTAGTCCCACTCGGACTCATGAAAACCAAACCCACCAAAAGGACAATCATATATAATAATTTAGAGCCCTCATGGCAATCTTACATTTGAGCAATCTATTTCGACTTAAATTTTCATGTTGATAGTACAAAATAGGTACGTGTATTTTTTTTCGGAATTGTCATAATTGGAATAGATCTGACCGATATAATTCGATTTCGGTTAAAATTTAATTAGTTCTGAATATTTGCAAGACAATTCTAGGACAACTCTCAATTCTTGTGACGATATTGGATTTTGATTATGGCCTGAAATTGACTTTTTTGCAATTTTTAAATAAAAATCAACCAATTCAAAGAATCGGATTTGTGGGTTCTAATCTTGTTAGGTTTCCATCGCATTACTTAAATGCGTAGAATTTTTTACTTGAGTTTGGATTGGTCGAGTTCAAATCATGCACATCTTAAAATATCCTTAAATAATTCTATATAATTTAAAATCGAAGAGTGTGACGAATAGGGTAGTCCGACTAAATCTTCTTTTTCCAAAAATAAAATAAAATAAATTAATTAAAACTCAAAATATAATCACCTAATTGCTTGGATGGCAACCATTTCTATACTTGGAAAATTCTTGGTATACATTATGGATACCATCCAAACCCACCAAAAGGACAATCACAATCATATATAATAATTTAGAGCCCTCATGGCAATCTTACATTTGAGCAATCTATTTCGACTTAAATTTTCATGTTGATAGTACAAAATAGGTACGTGTATTTTTTTCGGAATTGTCATAATCGGAATAGATCTGACCGATATAATTTGATTTCGGTTAAAATTTAATTAGTTCCGAATATTTGCAAAACAATTCTAGGACAACTCTCAATTCTTGTGACGATATTGGATTTTGATTATGGCCTGAAATTGACTTTTTTGCAATCTTTAAATAAAAATCAACCAATTCAAAGAACCGGATTTGTGGGTTCTAATCTTGTTAGGTTTCCATCGCATTACTTAAATGCGTAGAAATTTTTACTCGTGTTTGGATTGGTCGAGTTCAAATCATGCACATCTTAAAATATCCTTAAATAATTCTATATAATATAAAATCGAAGAGTGTGACGAATAGGATAGTCCGACTAAAATCTTCTTTTTCCAAAAAATAAAAATAAAATTAATTAATTAAAACTCAAAATATAATCACCTAATTGCTTGGATGGTAACCATTTCTATACTTGGTTGGATTATAATATTTTATGATAAAATATTAAAAGTTGAAAATATAGATATAGATAGAAATGACACGTGGCAGTTAAATTTTGCTTCCCATAGTTGTATCTTACTTGTGGAAGTGGGAAATTGTTGAGTTGATTGGAAGAGTTGGACTGAAAAGAATATTCTAAGGCAGCACAGCATTTAGGTTTGTATGATACTAGAATGAAATAGTTGATTAAGAAGTGTAGAGCCCCCATCTCTTTGACTTAGGGTGTGTTTGAATTACATTATTTTGAAATAATGTATTTTAAAATAGAAAATTAATAGAGAATGTGTGGTTAAAAAAAAAAGGAAAAGTTATTGATGTGATGAAAAATATTATTTTATTGAAGAATGTGTGGTTGAAAATGAATAGAAGAATGATAATGAAAATTTTAATGTGCATCAAACGGGGACTTAATCCAATTTATACTGTCTAAAGACGGACGAGCTGGCCCCCTATTGGGGGGTCGCCTTGAAAATATAGATATCGATAGAAATGACACGTGGCAGTTAAATTTTGCTTCCCATAGGGGTATATTATTTGTGGAAGTGGGAAATTGTTGAGTTGATTGGAAGAGTTGGACTGAAAAGAATATTCCAAGGCAGCACAGCATTTAGGTTTGTATGGTACTAGAATGAAATAGTTGATTAAGAAGTGTAGAGCCCCATCTCTTTAATTTAGGGTGTATTTGAATTACATTATTTTGAAACAATGTATTTTAAAATAGTAAATTAATAGAGAATGTGTGGTTAAAAAAAAAGGAAAAGTTATTGATGTGATGAAAAATATTATTTTATTGAAGAATGTGTGGTTGAAAATGAATAGAAAAATGATAATGCAAATTTTAATGTGCATCAAACGAGAACTTAATCCAATTTATACTGTCTAAAGACGGACGAGCGACATGCGTATGTACAATGAGAGAGATATGTCATGTATAAATAAATTTATCAGTTTAACATTCCGTGTATATTGACTTATCGATTTAGGAATGAAGATGATTTAGCTCTTGTTTGTCTTTCATTCTTTTAAATTATTTTTTTATATACTTATTTTTAATTAAACATTTAAACGATAAAGTATTTTATATGTAAATCTAATTTATTTATTGTTTTACTTTTTAATCATACATTTTTTCAAAAATTCGTTATTCAAAACAATATTTTGTCAAAAAATTGTGATTAACGCAATAGTAATGCTATTCATCATCACGGGGGATGCAAACACAGTTTAGGTGGCGCCACTTAGACTGTGTTTATATCCCCACTGAGGATGAATAACATTACTCTTAACGCAGACAAGAAACTCGATTCAGCAAGGTTTTGGCATTCACACCGAGGGTCCCACGATACCAACCTGTGCTTGCCAGCTGCAGTACGGAGAAATAAGAGACAGGCATTTGAGATGATTAAGAAATGAGCAGGACTTGGCCTATGTTTGAGCTCATTTTTTCTTTTAAATTTATTTTTATTTTTCAAAACTTATTTTAAATCAATACATTTTCTCATAAAATAATTTTACGTGTAAATTCAAATTTTTTTTAATCCCATATTCTTAAAAATAAAAAAGAAAACTATTTTGAAATCTGTTTTTCTAAAAAGAAAAGGGGCTCGAATAAGGACGAGTAAATTCAAACCTCACGAATGGGGAGGCAAGTTGAACTACTTGTCACCTCGACCCCCAATTTCAACTAATTTTTGGATTATCCGTATCGAGGCTTTAAGACATTACTTGAAGCATGAGCAATCTCGTTTGTTGTCATGTTTTAGAGAAACCATTTTTTGTCCATAGGTTGGAGTTTGGATATTTTGAATTTTAAAATTTGTATTTAATGAGACGATAACTTCAATATGTTCTCATGTAACATACCTTGTTTTAGATAAATCTCGACTATGGCAACAATTGGAAACTACATTGAATTAAGAATTGAACAATAAGTGTGCGTTTAATTGACATGAAAAATATCGTCTAAAAAGAAAATATTTTCCTTATTTTGAGAAGAAAAAAAAAATTACTCCCCCAAAGAAAATGTTTTTCTTAAAAACAAGGAAAATTATGCATATTTTCAAAAGTAAGAAAATATTTTCAATAGAAAAAATAGCAATCAAACACTTCAAAATAGAAATTTGGATGAAAAATTGATATTTTTTTCATGGAAAATAAGTGCAATCTAACACATCCTTAATGCAAGTTTGAAAGATGATGACAGTTTCTACTATTGTTATTTAGTCCCAATATTATGATTATTATTTAGAGAAAATGAAGTTTTGAACAGTAATTTATTTATTTTTAAATGTGTAGTTAAAAAATATGAAAAATTTGTAAGTTTACGTGTAAAATATTTTATTTTATAAATTTTTGGTTAAAAATGATTGTAAAAATTAAAAAAAATTGAAATTATGGTTGTCAGACAGATTCATACAACAATTACATTATACAAACAACAGATAAGAATAATAATAAAAATTCAACAAACATTTATGATCTCTTTAGGATAAATCGAACCTTTCGAGCACTTCAAGTTCATGCATATTATGTGAAAACGCGAGGGCAATAACTTCGAGATATGGTCATGTAATTATCTCAATGTTCTAAGTTAAAATTAAAATTTCAGTAATCTAAATTCAACAACTATATATGACCTAATAAATCGAATCTTACCATTGTTAAAAGTTCGTGCAAATTCCATGTAAGCATAAGAACAATAAATTCGAGATATGCTCATGAAATTATATCAACAACCGCGTATTATTTTATTGATCTCGCCGGCGCTTAAACTTCTCTCAAATTCAATGGAAAAATAAGGGTAATAATTTCGAGATATGCTCGTGTAATTATCTCAATGTTTTTAACTTAAAAACCATCGATGTTAGAATTATATCATACAGACACTCTAAATCCAATTTTTAGTCATCCTAAGTCAACAACTTTATACGATCTATTTACGATAAATTAAATCTCAATGCTTAAAAGTTTCTGTAATTTCTATTGAAACAACGTAAGGAATATGCTATTTAATGTACACATGACATTTGACATAATTGTCAAATGACAGCATCCTATTGAAGCTTTGCTATGGGTACATAAGGGTGTACACCCCCCTCACATGGAGTGGGATCCGTTTAAATAAAAAAATATTTTATACAATGAGCCCCATGTGAGGGGGTGTAATCCCTTATGTACATCCACTTGATGTACAAGTGGAATTGCTCCCCCTATTGGGAGCTCAGACGCCCCTCCAATAGAGGGCTG
>CAIGRF010356091.1:5914-17356 GCA_903798235.1 Fraxinus ornus | reverse complement strand
AAAAAGCACAAAATACTAAATAAAATAAATAGTTGCTGAAAATATTAAGAGAGAATGAGAAAATAGAGATTTCAAACTTGTAAATTATAAGAGAGTAGAGATTAAGAATTTGATATTTTTTCACTTCACAATACCACAATTTATAGAAAAATTTTTTATTACCGTTTAAAAAAAAAATAATTTAATTGGATGACCGTTCCAATTTGGACCGTTGTTCAACGGTCCAAAGGACCAAATTGGCTTGCAGCAGCAGGCAGCGCCTGCTGCTGCAGGCATTTTTAATTATAAAAAAAAAATGGAACGGTCAAGTGACCGTTCCATTATTGCCTGCAGCAGTAGGCGGCGCCTGCTTCTCCAGGCTTTTTTATTTTTTTTTGTTTTTTTTTCTAAAAAAATCGGCCCAGCGATTAACCGCTGGCCCAGGTAGTTTGGACCGGACCGGTTCCAGGTCCGGTTGGCCCGTGATTCAGCCCACTCGGTTCATGGGCCGAATCACGGGTCGGTTCGCCTCCGGGTGGGCCTGGGTGGCCCGCCCATCTTGACATCTCTAATCATACTCCTCACCATGTCTTTAAGCATTCTATTTCATCTTTCAAAAACGCCATACATAGTGGGCAAATCTGACATAGTATATTGTGGGACGATTCTGCATTCCTCTAGGAATTTAGCAAACGATCATGGACGCTGTTCACCTGAACCATCATATCTGCCATAGTATTCACCACCACTGTTAGATCTAACACTTTTAATCATTTTGCCAAGTTGGTTTTCAACTTTAGCTTTATAGTTTTTTAACACATCCAACGAGTGTGATTTTTCATAAATGGGATATATAGAACCATATCTTGAAAATCTGTCTATGAACATTATAAAATATTATTGACCATTCAAAGAAGTCGTAGAGAGTGGTCTACAAATATCCGTATGTATAAGTTCTAAGACGTCCGAAGTCCTATTGGCTTGAAATCTCTTTTTATTGTTTGTTTTCCCTTTATATATGTCAGGTTAAATGGTATAATTGGCAATTATGTGAACAAATAGGACTTAATTGAACATGTGTATAAGTCAAGGAGTGAAGTACAATATTGTATAGTTGGGTTAGGTAGTCTAGGGTTTGAGTTCGAGTTTGGAAACAAGGAAGAAACAGTGCCGAATTTTCGCTAACCTATCACTTAGACACTGCTCAAGCGACAAAAATAGATCATCGTTGCCCAGCTCTCGCTCAAGAGATAGGCCATCGTTCGACTGTCGCTAGCTCTTCGCTCGAGCGACAGGTCGATCTAGAAAAACCCTATTTACGATTTTGGAGAGTTTTACACGGCTCATACTACTCATACACCTCCTACTATAAATGCAGATGGTATTGCATGAATTTCAGAGTGTTGTCTTATTGTGCCTCATATTCGTATCATCTTTGAAGAGATCCAAGAACACAATTCATTGGTTACGTTATTCATTCTTGAGATCCGGCAATCGAATTTTGGACAAATATCAAATTGAAGAATCCAAAACACCTGACTTCCTTAACACTTAGAGGAAGCTACTTTTTCAGTTGGACTTCAAAAGTTTCTAGAGGTTGAGAGAGGTTGGACTACAAGTGCAGGAAGAAGAACGAGAATAGGTGATTCCTGGGTATCCACTTGGAAGAGACAATTGCAGAAGATTGTGAGTTTGGAATTTATAGTAGATCTTGGAAGCTACAGGAGGTAGATAGGGAAATCTAGCAAGTTGGTTATATACTATGGTATGAGATCGTGAGTTTGGAGGAACAACAAATTTTGGAGATTACATGAATTACAATAGCGGGAACTAGTGGGATTTGCTATGCTGGAAGCAGACTGTAATTCATATTGTCTATAATGGAGGTAACTAGCTTAGTCCCAAAGTTTTTACCCAGTTGGATTTCTCCGTCATCATATCCGTGTTCATTATTTACTGCTTTCCATATTACAAACTGTGGTATGCAAACATATGATAATTGAATTATATGCTTAACCATCTAGAAACTATTAAAAAGTGACTTGTTGCTTTTAATAGATTAATTCTGCACGTAAGGTCAAACTTAATTAGTAAACCGTGTAATTTCAATTGGTATCAGAGCCTAATTTTGATTCCTGACCTTAATTTGTCTAGATGAGTAGTTCATTGTCCATCCCCATACTTTCATGGAAGTAATTATGCCTACTGGAAGGTTAGGATGAGAGTCTTTTTGAAATATATGGATGAGCGTATATGGCTAGGTATTGTTAATGGTTGGACAACCCCTAGTTCTATGGTTAATAATAAAGTTATCCCCACTCCCAATGCTAATTGGACTAGAGCTAACTTAGATGAGTGTAACTGGAATAGCAAAGTCTTACATGCCCTATTTATGGCATAGTGTCCCCTGAAGAGTTTAGGAAAGTATCTATATATGAGGTTGCTAAAGAAGTTTGGGATATTCTACATACCACACCTGAGGGAACACAGGCTGTTAAAAACTCTAAATTGCAGATGTTGACCACTAGATTTGAAGAGATTAGGATGAAAGAGGATGAGACTTTTGATGAATTCTACGCGAGGTTAAACGACATAGTGAACTCTAGCTTCAACCCAGGAGAGAAAACCCCTTAGCCTAAGATAGTGCATAAGATTCTTAGATCCTTACCCGAGCGTTTTAGGCCTAAAATCACGACTATTGATGAAAGTAAGGACATAGATTCCATTAAGGTAAATGAGTTAGTTGGATCCCTCCAGATGTATGAGCTGACCTTAGATAAATTTGTTAAAGATAAATCTCTAGCCTTGAAATCTGTGAGAAACATCTAGACCGAATCTTCTGATTCTGATTAACCAGATAATGAGGAGTTGACTTACCTGGCTAAAAATTCCAAAAAATATTTAGAAAGAAAAATAATCCTCAAGAGAGACACAAAGGTGGCCCGAGTGAATATAGGGAAAAATCTAAATCTGTGAGATGTCATAATTGTCGAGATTTTGGTCATGTTAGGAGTAAGTGTCCTAGCAGTAGGAGAAATTCGAATAAGGCTATGAATGCTACTTTCACTGATGGCGAGTATAACTCAGACAATCAGAGTAAGAAATCCACTCGGGAGGAAAGTGGATATCTTGCCTTTACTACTAGAATTAAGAATGAATCTGACCAAGGGAGTGAAAGAGAAAATGACTTAGATAGTGATGAGGATTCTGATAAGGACAATTCTGAGAGTCAGGAAGATATCCAGAGGCTTATGATAAGATATATGAGGAGAGTCTTAAAATTCTTACTAAACATAAAGCCTTGAATGCGAAGAATAAGGAGCGTAAATTGGAAAATGAGACGTTAGGAGCGCACATTAAGGAGTATACCTCGATCCTAAGTGAAGTAAAATCTATGAATGAAACTTTAGAGACTCAAGTTAAGGACCTCACCAGTGAGTCTGAGAAGTCCTCTAGGAGTGTCAGTGAGTTGACCGCTAAGAAAGAAATCTTCTAAATCCATGTTAAGAACCTTCTGAATGAGCTAGAATATTCTAAGTCTCAACTACTTGCCCTCTCTAGTAGTTCTGAAAAGTTAGATAACATTTTAGGAATGGGCAAGCCAGCTGTAAATAATGGAGGTCTAGGTTTTAAGGAAAACATTACTAGTACTTCTAATACTACATTTGTCCCTGCCACTGACCAGCCCAAATGTGTGTCTAACCCCGATTTTAAGAATAAGGGTTTTGTTAGACAAATGTCTACTAGACAGCGTAGGACCCGTCGACCTAAGAATAGACATCAGCGTCCACATAATGTTGGTCCTAGGTTTATCCCTACAAGTTTTCACCGTTAGGACACATAAAGACTAGGTACGTCATTTTCTAAACGTAAATAGAAATTAGAACTTAAATAGAAATAAGAATTAGGAGTTCATTTGTCAGATTGACTTTCTTACTAATCAAGTGAGTCAATTAACGAAATTAATGACATAGATGAATAGGAATACTCATGTCACTAGGCAAGTTTGGGTAAAGAAGAGTGATCTGAAATTTTTTGAAATAGATCGCGGTGCTTTTAAAGGTAAGAGCGTTTGCATACCTAACAGATTATATATTTTTGGTGTATGCTCGTGCTTTATTATTATGTGACATTGATATATACATGCATCACATCTATTTATTTTTTTTATACATAGAAATCACATGCATTTTTGTTATTATTTTTGTGTGTTTTATTTGTTATGTGCTTGGTACATTCATGCTTTAAAAGAAAAAAAATTGGAAAATTGAAAAAAATAAAAATGATGGACATTTTTACTACAGCATAATATATAATATACTTGAATTTGTTTGTTGTGATCAAGTATGGGTTTAATCGATGCGATGTATCATAGTTTCCATTGCCTACTTAGGTTATTTATGGAGTACTTTGTATATGTGTCTTCATGTACCATCTGCACTATACACACTTTGATATTGTCAGTGGGACTCTATCGCGTGTGTGAGATTTGGGATGGAGTAAGGTGACTTTGAACATGAATTGACCTTATTTATTAGACCTAAACTCAAATTTATCCCCGGTAATAAAAAGCTCAATATCGTATGTTTTTTTCGGAGCCTATTTGACTCGAGCAATTAAGCATGCAGGGTTTTTCATAGCCTGGTGCCTATGGTCAACTGACTTGGGTTAACCGGCATAAAGCTCGTTACATGGGTCATTTTAGTTGCTTAATGGAGAAGAGACTGTACTTAAGATGTAAAAAATAATTATGAGCTTAAAAATGTTGAAAATTTGATAAATATATATGCAAGACGTCAGGGAGAGAAAAGTAAATATCAATATAAAATGAGCTTTTTAAATGTCGTAATGTGTTTTAAATGATTTGACTTTCATAAGTAAAGGAATATACTTATTGACAGTGATGTTTAGAATGTCTTTTCTCACAAAATTAAGGTTTGGGTCCTACTTGCCAAGGATTAGTGACACTTTACACACATGGGTCACTTATACCATATACTCCATGTTAACATAAACTGAGTATGTGGGTGGGAAGGTTTACTGTGCATTGATTATATTTATGCATGCTAACGACTGCATTTTTGAGTGATTATATGTTAATGTTAAAAGTTTGTTTATCCCTTAGTCATTTGTGATCAAAAGGGGGAGAGAGAATACACACATGGGGAGTAATAAATGAAATTGAGTTTTGCATATACACAGGGAGAGCATTAAATGAAACTGAGTTTTGCATTTTATGTCTGAGGGATCGTTGGGGAGAGACATAGATACATTTTCCTATTGCATAAAAATATTGAAAGTTTGCAGTGAGGGGGAGCATGTGCATTGCATCTGCATTGCATATCATATGTATAGCTGTTTGAGTTTTGATGTTTTGTGATGTTAATGTTTCGGTTGGTGTTTTGATTGACATTAATGTCATGTCTCAAACTAGCATGCTTATTTGTATTTATAAGTTTTTGATTTCTTGTATCATGTGCTTTTACACTTGGTATTGAGTTTTTGATTTCAGGAAACGGAAATGCAAGAAGTAAAACTTGAGTAAATTGGGTAGTTGATTTTGATAGTTTAATTTGTTTTACTACCTTGACTTGTTTTGTATAGTTTTGTCACAGAATGTAAAAGGTGGAGATTGGTAGGTTCAATGGTGTAATTGGTAATTTTGTGAACAAAAAAGACTTAATTGAACATGTGTAAAAGTCAATGAGTGAAGTGCAATAATGTATAGTTGAGTTAGGTAGTCTAGGGTTTGAGTTTGAGTTTGGAAACAAGGAAGAAACGGCGCCGAATTTTCGCTATCATGTCGCCTGGACACTGCTCAAGTGACAAAAATAGAATCGTCGTCGCTGCCTGTCGCCCAGCTCTCGCTCGAGCGAGAGGCCGTTGCTTGACTGTCGCTGGAGCGAGAGGTCGGCTCTACTGTCGCTGGAGCGAGAGGTCGATCCGAAAAAACCTTATTTGCGATTTGGATAGTCTTACACGTCCCATACTACTCATACACCTCCAATTATAAATATAGAGGGTCTTGCACAAATTTTAGAGGGTTGTCTTATTGTGCCTCATATTCATATCATCTTTTAAGAGATCCAAGAACACAATTCATTTGTGAGATTATTCGTTATTGAGATCTGGCAACCGAGTTTTGGAAAAACATCAAATTGAAGAATCCAAAACACCTGACTCCATGAACACTTCGAGGAAGCTACTTTCTCAGTTGGACTTTAGAAGTTTCTGGAGGTTGAGAGAGGTAGGACTACCAGCGCAGGAAGAAAAATAGGAATAGGTAATTCCTGGGTATCCATTTGGAAGAGACAATTGTAGAAGATTGTGAGCGTGGAATTTACAGCAGATCTTAGAAGCTACAAGAGGTATATCGGGAAATCTAGCAAGTTGATTAGATAGTATCTACAGTATCAGATCGTGGGTCTGGAGGAATAACAGATCTTAGAGATTACATGAATTACAACAGTGACAACTAGTGGAATTTGCTATGCTGGAAACGGACTATAATTTATATTGTCTATAATGGAGGTAACTTGCTTGGTCCCGGAGTTTTTATCCAGTTGGATTTCTCCGTCATCATATTGGTGTTCATTATTTACTGCTTTCCATATTACAAAATGTGGTATTCAAACATAGGATAATTAAATTGTATGCTTAATCACCTAGAAACTATTAAAAAGTGACTTGTTGCTTAATAGATTAATTCCGCACGTACGGTCAAATTTAATTAGTAAACCGCTTAATTTCAATATAATGAGCACACATATCATAATATGTAAAGTCTAGGGGATCAAGAGTTCTGTTAGACACAAGTCTTTTAATTTTCCTTTTGGAAATGTGACCTAGTCGTTGTATCATAACTAGGCAGAACTCTTGCTACACCACGAGTACTTACATGCAAAGATTCATTAAAAGAATCAATTGTATTAATTAAATAAAGATTATCATAACCTGATAAAGAACCGGAACCGACCAATTTTGAATTTTGAAACAAACTAAATATTTCATTTGCAAATGAACATGAATAACCAGATTTGTCCAAAGTAGAAATAGAAATCAAATTCCGTCTAAAAGACGGTACAATAAATGTCTCATTAAGATCCAAATAAAATCCAATCTTTAACAATAATCTAAATTTTCCTATTGCTTCTACTTCCACTGTCTTGTCGTCGCCAACATAGATGTATCTTTCACCATCACTTGCTTTTCGACAACTCAGGCAACCCTAGATAGACACACTGATATGAGTTGTTGCACCAAAATCTATCCACTATAAGTGTTTAGGTACCGAAGTTAAATTAACCTCAGAACAAACCAAATGAAGAAGGATATATTTCTTGGCACGTCATGCGTTATAGTTGGTACAGTTCTTCTTCTTATGACCTGTAGCTCCATAGAAGAAACAACCACCCTCAGTTTATTCCATGTGTTGTTTCTTTTGTGATGCTATTCTCGTAGCTTCCTTATCAGTTTTTCTTTTCTTGTTCCTTTTGTCATTGGATGCGGTAGCTAAATGAGCAATTTCTATCTTGTCATGCTTAAATCTTTCCTCTTCTTGAACACAGTGAGAGATGAGCTCCTTAAGGGACCATGAGTCCTTGTGACAATTGTAGCTTACCTTGAATTGACTGGATTGTGCTGATAGGGATATCGGAACTAAGTGAACTAACAAGCTTTCACATAAATCCAACTTGAGTGTCTTTAGTTTTGAAGTAATGTGAGACATTTTCATAATATACTCTCGTATGTTTCGTTTTCCTTTTATACCTCATTGAGATACGGTTTGCCAAAAGTGTACTAGTTTTAACCTATTCATTCTTGACAAACCTCTTCTCAAGGTCCTCAAAGAAACCCTTAGCCATAGTAACCTTATCAGATATAGTACCCCAAGATGCTTCTGGAATAGCATGCTTTATGACCATCGTTCTCACTTTTTCATCTCCCTCTTATCATCAGAGGTACTCTTATCAGTAAGTGCAGTAGGTTGATCGACCCGTAAAGCAATGTCCAGATCCATGACTATGAGAACAATCATTACATTATCTTGACATGCCTTAAAGTTGGTGCTATTAAGCATTGGAATTAAAGTGAACAATTCACGTGTGATCCGGGGGCCATAACTGTATCTATATACTAACGGCTCATTAACCTAATTAGGCCCATCATGAAATTAGGAACAAGTGTGATCTCTACACATATAAGCTCGTACTTTAATTAGATGCTTTGAAACCTAAAATACCGAAACCTTATTAGATCACTTTAAATGGGATTTACCAAAATTGGTAGCCTTTAATTTAATACACAATATTTCGCATATAAGTCCATATGTTTGATTAAAATCTTTACATCAGTTGCTAGAATTGGGGGCGTTACAGTAGCTTAACTAACATCTTGACCATAACATCAACAAAATTTTCATTTATACCTACATTTATCCATTGGTACTTGAAATCACCTACCTAAAATAACGAAGTTTGCTGGGATTGTTACGATTGTATCCCAGTTTTCTTTTTTAAATATTGTTGAAAAGAAAATTATAACAACACTAACCAGAAAGAAATCCAAGAACACAGACCCATCCCTTATTCTATCCTCTTTCCTCACTATGTGCATTAGAAAACACCCTAGTGTCCACTGTTTGTGCATAGTTCACTTTGGATGACTTCTTGTTTTAAATTTCCAGGAATACACTTTACTAGTCTACATTGATTTTTCACTTGATGAACTCTATCCCACGCACACTTCTCCATTCCTCGCCGTTTCACCCAAATCAATACAATGAACGTGGCTACCTCAAAGTGTAAATGAGCCATTTTGTTTAACTAAAGTTCTAGAAGGTAAGGACGGCATAAAGATTCAACCTCTATGACCGAAAGCTTGTAAAGTAGAAAGATATAATTCGAGACCTTCTCAATGTGAAGAGCCTCTATCTCACACACTTGTGTAATGGAAACAAAACGGTACCTTGGTTTTTCTGCTCCACCATTCCCAGGGTCGGTCATGTGATTTTTGGAGCCGAAGGCGAACTCCATAAATTAGGCTCCCAAAATCAATGTAAATATTTTCAATATAGGTTCTACGTCGATAAGGCTTCAAACATTTTCAAACAATTATATACGTCGAAAACGCTTCAAACATTTTCAATATATTCAATAATAAGTTAGGGCAAGTCATTACTTACTTGAGAAACAGAATTTCGACGAAAATTATGGAATCGCACCCTTGAGAATTCCACCATCACATATCACAAGCCCGTAGTCACATCTAACAGTGCATCATTTCAATAACATATAACAAACTACACACAATAACATGAACATGGAACACATTTGGCTAAACTCCACACATTACAAAAATTATCTCATCATTTCAATTCCAAGAGTGTCGACATGTAAGCATTTGAAGTACTTTCAAGGACCCTGGAGATGCTAAGAATTTTATGACCAAATAGGAAGGGATTATCAAAACCTACATAGAACCTAGAAATGAAATCAAATATAAAACTGAGTAGTTGAACTTGAAAATTTCAAATGTAATTCCATTCAACAAATTTTTCTACAGAGATCCAAATACTCCTAAGCTGAAAATCCTTAAACTGCATTTCCGACGAATGGTAGTATCCATGGAATATCAAACTATCCACTAGAAGTACATGAATGTCACGAATCATAAGTGATGTGGCAAGATATCTGGAATCAGCTTGAATTGTAATTAGCGTATTTTATACACTTATTTAGGGTCCTAAAATATCGATATTTGGTAGTTTTTTTGATAAAATATATCCTAAATTGTTATATTTTATGTTATATAGGTAAAACTCAATGGTTGAACAAAGAAGCGAAAAATGGTGAAAAATTGCAAAATCCAAAGTCTAAGGACCAAATTGAAAATATGCTATAGTTGATTTGGACCAAAAAAATGATACTTGAAAGATTTTTATGAGGCAATTGAATGGAATTTACTCAATGGTTGAACAAAGAATCGAAAGAAAGAAGCGAAAAATGGTGAAAAATTGCAAAAATCAAAGTCTAAGGACCAAATTGAAAATATTTAATAGTTGATTTGGACCAAAAGGTGATGCTTGAAATATTTTTATGAGAGAATTGGATGAAATTAGAACTCAAAAAAGAATGGAATATGATAAAAATCAATTTCCAATCGCACAAGTTATATTCTAGATTTCTAGTCAAAGATTAAAATCAATCTTTGGCACAGTAAACGTTCGAATTGGAAAAATTATATTTCTATCAAATTTGTATCTCTTTGAGTTATCTATCCAACACACTTTGAATTGTATCAATCTGATATCAGGAGAGGAAGTTATGGTCAAAATACTGACAGCTGTGCAGAAGCCAAAAAATCCGCGCGTGAATGGAACTTTCCTTGTTCGATTGGAACTTTTTTGGAAGTCAATTTGGACTTGATTTTCAACTAATTTTCGACTCCTAAAAATAGAGACCAGCAGAATACATATGGAAGAGTTCTCATGTACATATTATACTCCAATATTTATCAATTATTATCATTAAAGGATGGAGAATTCATAGTTTTTGTGAGAGAATTGAAGAGTACTAGCAAAATTCAATCAAGGAAAGATTGGAACCTAATTTTTGGGCAAAGAAGAGAAGGCGCAAGTGAAGATTCATCAAAAAACCATTGAAGAGATTCAAGATTTCAAGATCCATTTTCATCTTCTCAATTTATCAAAAATACGGATTATATATTTTCACTTAAATATGATTTCTTGTAATTTCAATATGCTAGGCTAGTTTTATACATTGTTAGGATGAGATGAACCCTTATTATAATATTTTTAGTTTTTAATTAATTATTTTGACTTTAATTTGATTTTATTTATGGATGTTTATTATCGTTTTTATCATTCTTTTCAATTGTTTGATCACCAATTAAATTGTTAGTGAATTTTATTATTTTCAAGAGAGACAATAGGGTTTAAGCACATTATAATAAACATTGTAAGGTTCGATAGAGGATAGAGATATACCTCTATGCTTTATATGGTTTCAATAGGTGTTCTAGTACTTGTTAATGCATTTATCATGTTTGCATCTTTCATCGAGAGATAGAAGGGTAACATGAGGGGAATAGATTTGATCGCTATCGAGAGAGACTTTCAATTAAATTAGGAACATTGACCAACATGAATGATTTCAAATTTGTCAATTTAATTGTTACACTAAAAAATGGAATAATAAGGGGGATTCGACATCTTAGCAATGCATCTTACATATTCGAAAAATACATTTTCTTGCTTTCATTAGTTTAGTTGATAATTTAGATATTAGTATAGAAAGAATCACAAAAGTTATTTGCTATTCGATTAAAGTTATTATTAATTTTAACTCGATCAAACACGTAGTCCTCGTGGGTTCGACACTCTACACACTACTTTATTACTTGTTCACGATCCCGTTCACTTGCGGGAAATCAAACGATCAA